>NCQT01064913.1:6929-19722 GCA_002740465.1 Stenocereus thurberi
CTACCTACTCACTTTAATGTCCCTATCTTCCCCTCTCTTCATGGAGCTGGTCATGGATGCAAACCTAAGGCATTGCCCCTCAAACCTTAAGAATGTAGGAGTCAATTAAAATTAATTTAAAACTAATCAAATTTTAATACAATGAAAGCAATTTTTTTAAATATTAATAAAAAATTTTAATTAAAATCTATACTTGCAAAAACAGTTAGTCAATGACTAACAATAATTTTTATTAAAAAAGAATTAACTCTAAATGATGTGACAGTGTTTCAAAAGGTATTTTTAATAGAATGAAAGTAATTTGTTAAGATATTAATACCAATAATTAAAATATGTACTTACAAAAGTAGTTAGTCAGCAAACAACAATATTTTTTTTAAAAAAAAAGAATTAACTCTAAATGATGTCCTTAATAATAGTGGTTAGAAAAGTTTTATCCATAACATGGAATCAATTATTCTTTACAAAGTAACTAATATTACATATTTAGTTAACTATCTTATAAGAAAAATCAAATCTTATCTGTACTATTCTTTTCTTCATGTACAATAACTCCCAGTATGGGTCCCGCTTTTGTGGGGTCTGGGGAGATCCGGATATAGGCGACCTTACCTCTACTGCAATCCTGCCCGTAGAGAGGATTCCAAGAGACCCATAAAAATAAGATTTTATAAAACATTTTATAGAAGAAAGATTTTGTGAAAATATTTTATGGATAAGAACTAAGGATAACCCACAGGGAGTGAACTAAGAAATACGAAAAAATCAGGTGGCAGTAACTATGTAAACATAAGTGCAACAAAGCAGAGGAAGATATTATACCTTAATAAGCAGAGGTAGGCAAACGATGTCTCTTCCCAGATGCATGCATGCAAACATGACATATAAAAAAAACCACAACGAAACTCACTCTACTGCGACCGAGTGACAACTACGAGGTTAACTCTCTGCGATCTAAGGTCTTAATTCTATTCTAATTTATGTCTTCCGTTAACCCTACAACTTTCAAGTCCTCTCTAATCACCTCGTCCAAACTCTACTTTGGTCGTCTCTTGCCTCTTTTACCTTTGGGGATGTTAATTCTGTTACATCTCATCACCGGAGGGTCCACACTCTTTCTTTCACATGGACAAACCATCTGAGTCTTGTTTCTCTCAACTTATCTTTGATGGAAGCCATTTTGACTAATTTTGAGGTACGTCCTAAATGATAATATCCAAATCCTCTCAAAATTACTTCTTAGTATCGTCCGGTAAACCTATTTGAGGTGCATAAACACTAACCATATTAAGAATTTTCGAACTCATCACTACCTTAATGGCCATAATTCGATCACTTTTACGCATCACTTCAACAACAAAGTCGACCAACTCCTTATCAACCAAAATACCAACTCCATTTCTCCCCTTACTTGAACCCGAATACCACAAGTTATACCCATCAACTTCTCTAACTTTAGCCCCCACCCACTTAATCTCTTGCACACATGCTATGACGATCTTACATCTATGCAAAGATTTAACTAATTCTATTGACTTACCACTAAGTGACCCAATATTTCAAGACGCTAGGCGCACCTTCTAAAACCCTACACCCCTCCTACCTCCATTTCCCTCCGGAGGATAAGCTGAAGCTACTACTCAAAAATAAAAAATTATTTTTCAATTTTAACAATTTTTTTCTTTTAAGCTTAATCTTCAAACTTTATTAACCTTATGACCTATTTATTTGTTATTCACTTGAATGAATTTTAAATATAAAATTAAAAATTTCAATTAAAATTTGCATTTTATTTCATTACTCGAAAATTATCATTTTTTACTTTTACAGTTAATCTTCGAACTTCGTTAAGTTTATGATCTACTTATTTGTTTTTGCATAAGAAACATCATTGTTGTTCACTTGAATGAATTTTAACATTTTAATTGTACTCTAAAAAGTTGTTTCATAATAATGATATTTTTCTATTTTATTGCTGGTTCCTCAAGTTTTTCTTACTTAGAGTCATTGAAAAATGTTAAAACATACCTTAAACACTAATCATAAACTATTACCTCAAGTATATGACTCGCCACAGACGCCCCTAATCACTATGCCTATGGAATAAAGAAAAGAATAAGAGAACCCTGAGTCAAAGCCGACCATAGACCATCCGTGATGGTGGCCGCGGTCCATCACAGGCCTATAACTGTAGTAACTCTTCGTTTTCCTTGGCTTGTGCGACTGAAAATCAAGGGTGGCTGCTATTCGATGAGTGCTCGACTGGTTAAAAAAAAAACTGCAACCTATCTCTTCAGAAATCTCTCAATAATTTTGTAATTTTTATCACTTTTTGGAGCAAAAAGAAGATTGGAAGAAGGGTTGCTTGCATTTAGAGCCTTAAAGATTGAAGAAACTGCTATGAAACTCCATTGTTGTAAGTTTTCCCTTCCCTTGTTCCTTAAACTCAATAGACTAGTTTTGTTTGGTTGCTTTTCTCTATTGAACAATTATGTTTATTTTTAATCATCATGAGTGAGTAGTTTCTCTAGCCTTGGGATTTGATAGCCAAGTTATGAACATGGATCCTTAATGTTCATCAATAATATGCTTATTCTTCTTTAGAATGTTTCAATCTATCTTGTGTATGAATGTTATAAGTAGTTTTGGCCAAACTAACTTGCAAATATCAGATAGTTGGATGAAGTACTGAAAAGAAAAGTCCCCCATTGGATGGCAAGTATAGACCTAACATAGTTGCCTTTTGAGAGAAAATCACTTGTTGAGAGGAAAATTACAACATAGATTCTAAATTTTAGACTAAATCAAGAACCCCTTTGAAAGATAGAAAAGACTTAGTTTGAATAGTTCAATTCATTTTGAACAAAGCATTGGATATTATATGTTTGTCATCCTTTGCTTCGTCCAAATTAGAGCAATCATAGACATTATTTATCAGATTCGGTTCATAATTGGTGAAACAAATCCCAATGCATTTTGAATTGATAGAATTCTGAAAGGTCAGTGATAGATTTATTTATTTAGAAAATTACCCAAAATCGATTTTTACTTGCTTAGCATTTCTACAAAGGATAAACTAAATAGATTGCGTTGGTCCCTGTGGGAGCAATATTTTATCTAAACTACAACACCCTTGTGCATGCTGGCTCGTCATGTTTTTGCCACCGTTGCCGAGGATCAAATTTGTCAAATATTGAATTAGTTCTTTGAAAATTGACTAAGTGTTCTGTTTCTTTCTTTTCTTATTTGATTTGCTTTAGTAGCATTTGTGGTGTTTTTGCAGGACTTCGGCCCTTTTATGCGAAGTTCCTTCCACTTCGAATTTGATCCCGAGATAGAAAAGACCTTTCCTTAGAGGCAGAAAAAGTTTTGGTTTTTAACGGAGCAAAGATTAAAAGCCCAAATAAACATCTCCAAGTATGGCAGAAGGTGGACCATATCAACAAAGGACGCTTCAAGACTTCCTTACCCTGGGTGACCATTGCATCACATCCAACATTGTTATGCCAATGGCAAAGCCAATAATTTTGAGCTGAAACTAGCTCTCATATCTATGGTGCAGCAATCTCAATTTGGAGGCACCCCGATGGAGGATCCAAACCTACACCTATCGGTCTTTTTATAGGTGTGTGACACTTTGAAGCTCCACGAAGTTTCAAGCGATGCCATCCAACTACAGCTATTTTCCTTCTCATTAAGGGACAAGGCGCGAGCATGGCTTCATTCACTGCCTCCGTTGTCGATCACTACATGGGAGGAGCTCACCAAGGCTTTCCTTGCAAAGTTCTTTTCACCTAGCAAGGTGGCGAGTCTAAGAAGTAAAATCACCACGTTTAGTCAAAGGGATGATGAGTCGCTATATGAAGCTTGGGAGCAGTTTAAAGATTTGCTGTGGCTATACCCACATCATGGACTTCAACAATGGATGATTGTGCAAACCTTTTACAATGGGGTTACTTAACCAATGAGGTTTACTATAGATGCAGCAGTAGGTGGCACGTTGATGAACAAGACAAAAGATGAGGCCTACAATCTAATTAAGGAGATGACGCTCAAGAACTGCCAATGGTCCAACAAGATAGGCTAACCCAAAAGAGTTGGCGGTAACTTAGAGCTTAATACTATTATTTTGCTAAATACTAAAGTAGATGTTATGTCTCAAAGGTTGGAACGATTGAATGTTAATGTTGTTAATTCAAATGTCCCTTCCCCATCATGTGAAATATGTGGCTCTGTTAACTATTTGACTGTGAATAACCAAACTGGGAGTCCATTTGCCAAAGACGCTAGTGACCAGGTCAACTATGTCAACAATTGCAATCCTAGAGTGGCCAATGACCCATTTTTAATACACACAAGCCCAGTAGGAAGAATCATCTCAAATTTTCCTATAGGTCTAATGCCCTTTTTATGCCTCAATCGAATGCTAAACCACCCCCTGGGTTTTAAAGGCCACCCTATCCCTAACAAGTACCTCAAAGGTCTAATTTAGAGAACATGATGAAGAGTTTGCTTTTATCACAACAAAAGCAAGATAAATGTATTAAGCAATTAGTCTCTAAGGTTGATGTGCTTAGCACTCGTAACAAGATGTTGGAAGCTCAAGTTACCCAATAAGCCTAATCCTTATGAGTAGTGTAACTGTGTTGTTTTGTTAGGAGGATTAGAGGGTTCTAAGGATGGAGAGGTGCACAAGCTATGAGTTAGGAACAAAGTAATAAGCTTGAGACTGTAACTTTTAGAGAGGGGAGTAGTCTAGAGGTTCTCAAAAAGTTTTCCCCTAAGCTCAAAGATCTAGGTAGCTTTTATATTCCTTGCTTGCTTGGAAGTGTGAACATTACTAGGGCATTATGTGATCTTAGTTCAAGTGTTAGTTTGATACCCTATTCCCTTTTCCAGAAGCTTGACTTAGGGTAGTTGCAACCAACACCTATTTCACTCTAATTCGTGGATGGTTCCGTGAAGTGCCCTTTGGGTATTTTGGGGGATGTTAAAAGTAGGTGATTATTGTGTGCTTAATGACTTTATCGCCCTAGATATGGCGGCCGAAGATGCACATGCACAGATTATTCTAGGGAGATGTTTCTTGGCCACTTCTGGTTACAAGATAGATGTGAAAAGTGGGTAGTTAACATTTGATGTGGGGAAGTGTCATGTTGAGTTTACTTTGTTTGAAAATCGAGATTTTTCCTCCTCTTTATTTGCTTATGAAGATGAGACAGATTTTCATGAGATAGATGTGTTATACTGACCATCCTATATTTGATTGTGGTGATACTAAAGACCTCGACCTTGACTATGCTTAGGTGGAATTTGATGCACTTGTGCCACCTATCGTAACAAAGCATGAGCTTTATGCTACCAATGAGGGTTCTATAACCAATTATTGTAGGTTTGCTCAAGTGCTATTATGTTTCCCTTCTATGGATGCTATTGAGTATGATTTTGACCAAGGAGTTGAGTTTGGTAGTGGCCCGTCTGATGGAGCACACTACAATTTCATTTTGCATACGAATCATGCTATTTGGCGCTACTTGATGATGAAGAAGGATCTCTATCCCAAACTCTTGAGATGGTACCTTCTATTACAAGGGTTCAATTTTATGGTCCATGATAAAAGGAAGTTAGAAGATGTAGAGGAGCCAATTGAGAAGCCCTCTACCCATATGCTTTCTAACCCCGAGCTACTATAAAAGTGAAGTCGAGGTCTCGACCTTAAAAGAGTGCTTCTTAGGAAACAACTCAAGTTATTCCTTTACTAGTTTTTCTTTTTGATTGTATGGAGTGCATTTCTTATTTTGAAAAAAAAGAGAGAAAAAAAAAGAGAGTAAGAAAAAAAATACAAAAAAATACAAAGAGTACAAACAAAAAGAGAGGAAAAAAGGAAAAAAAGAAGAAGCATAGGAAAAAGTAATAAAAGAATTATAAAGGCTCTAGATAGAAGCTTCCACGGACCCATGAAGGGGTCTAACTCGGCTCGTGGAGCCCTTGTCAAGAAATTAAAAATATTTTTTGGAACAGAGCCAACCACGGAGGGTCTGTGGTGGTCCCTATGGTCCATGGCGGGTCTATTCATCAGTGGTGAAGGGCTTTTTACACCCTTTAACTCAACATTTCACTCATTCATTTTCAACCTCACCTCTTTTTCTATCTAAACTCTCTCCTTCTCTCTCTACAAACTCCATTAATACCAACCTTCCCATCTTCAATTTTTAGCCATTTTTTCATTAAGTTTCTTCCATTTTTTCCTAATTTCTTCACCTATCTTCCAAATCTTCTTCAAATTTCCCTTTTCTACTCTTCTTTCTCTCTCATTCATCTCTATCCATAATGATTTCTCTAGCATTCTTCAAGCACTTCTATTACATCTCCTAATCTTCTAAATTTTCATCTTTTCTTCCATAATTCTTCCCCAATATCTCTTATTAGCATAAATTTTCCATTTTAGTACCATTCTCATCCATTTTCTTCATAGTTTGGATTTTCAAGCACCCAAACCCATCGATATTCCAACCACGGAACTTAAGAAGAGGACGAGAACTACTGCAGGAGTCAAGCTCCACAATGAGTTTCTGAACCTCGACTAATGCGAGAAATCAAGGTATTCTACCTAATCCGCTTGGTTTAACTAATTCTGAAAATGTTGCTAGATATAATGCTTTGAGTAGTAAACTTATTGTAGCTACTTGATATTTTGATGAAGATTTGCTAAATAGATGGGGTTGGTAGGTGACATTTGTTGGTTGTTTACTTGTAGGGGTATAGGTCAATTTATTAAGTCTCGAGACCATACATATCGTGAACTTACTTTGAAATTCTTGAGTCTATTACATGTTGAAGTCACGAGTGGTCCTTAATGTCAAAAGGGTTATATCTCATTTGATTTCAACATGGAGTTTTATGGGCTAAATTTGAGTGATTTTAATAGCATTATTTAAAACCCGTGTATTAGAGTATCCTAATGTGTCCTTATTTGTGGTTTGTTTGCTTAGGAGGACAGTTTGAATGTACCTCGTTTTTTTGAGTTATATTGCTTGCATAGCATGCTAAAAGGGACACAAATTGGCCCTGATTCGTTTCTTGCCAATCAACTATTGAGTACAGCCAATAGTTCTACTAAGAGGAGGGTAATTGGAGGGCTTGTCACCCCTATCGCTAGGTCGGTTGGTATTGAACCTAAATTTGATTATTGAGTGTCAGGTTCAGAGAGATTAGCCTTGCCTGCCTTTGAATAAATGAGATTCTGTACAATGGAAGGCAATAGGATTTGTTGGATTTATCTTGGAAACAAGTTTATGCCTCTTCCCATTGTTGACTGTACTACCATTTTGAACCTGGATAATCTTTCATATCTGCCGGGTGATAAGGAGTTAGTTCACCTAGCACCTCATCCTCCTCCTCCACCACTATATTTAGACGTTCTTCCTTTTCCTAGAACTGCCCTGATATCCATGCCACCCTTCGATCTATCCAAGAGGAACAAGTCTCCTTACGAGCTTATATCTAATCTGAGCATGCAGCCCTCCGTGACTTTGCTCAGGAGCGATATGATGATCTCTGTGGGATGATTGCTTCCTAGCACCTCTATTTCTAGGATTTTATGGATTGTTTATAATGCGGAGCAACTCTTGAGATTAGGCCTACTCTCACTACTGATAGCCACGAAACAAGTTGGCCTAATATTGACCCCAGATCAAGGACTAGGTCTCCCTAAGTCAATATTAACTTGGGGCCTTTAATAAGGTCCAAGTAGGGTTAGGAAAGGAGGTTAGGCCAATAGTAGCCCTAAATAAGGAGTTAACTGCTTAATCCTCTAAAAATTATCTCATTAACTCATTTTTATTTTCTAGCTATAATACTTTGCTTCATTTCTATCTTAGATTTAGCCAGGCAAATAAGCTCCGCTTTCTACAAATTGTACATGGAAGGAAATCCTTGAATGTCTATTTTCTAACAATTGTTGAATCGCACTCAAGCTCTAAGTATTAAGGAAGTTATGGACTAAATACTGAGCAAGGGTTGGTTCATGACTGAAAAATGCATGGTTTAAGGGTCTTAATTGAGGGGGTTACGGCTATAATTTTGGAGATTAATTAAAATGGGATGATTTCTCATACACAAGGAAAGAGTAGACAAGTGGGAACAGCTCATTGGAGGAGTACAGGCTACTTAAGGCTCCCTATAAGATGGAGAATGAATCCTAAGAAATACAGCTCATAGTAATTGTGATTATCTTAAACATTTTGATCTATTTTCATTTGATATTTATAAGCCTCATGTTGGTCCATTGCCCGCTATTGTATGGCTAATTCCCCCTCTCATTGGGTATTTATGGACACAATTACTTTTATGAAAAATCAGATTTGATGAATGATATGAGAGCTTTAAGCTTGGTCTTCCTCAAAATCCCAAATTCTTTATCTCACTTAGGAGGTGGTGATTTGAGTCTCCCCTTTAATTTTGTACTTGGTGCTAAGGCTTTAGAGGGTTAGAGGGTGTATTGATTTATCTATTTTGTTGAATCTGCTCCACTAGGGGCTTTCTTTATTTGGGAATTCTCTCTCTCTCTCTCTTCACTCTTCTTTGAAGAGATTGGTCTTCAACATCTATTGGGCTCATCTATAGCATTTCATACCTTTATTTGGATAAATGGAATTCACCATGCATCATTTGATATCAGAACACAATGATCCTATCTCTTGGTAAGCATCCATTTCAATCATGCTTGTGTTAGAATTGCTTAAAGTTTCTCCATTTTTATACTATTGTGTCATTAGTTCTTCCTCTTTAAATTTCTTATCTAGCCCATAAAGAACCCTAATTATAGCTCAAATATAAATCGCAGCCTAAACACATCTCTAAAACTCCACAAAAAGGCCAAAAACAAAACCGAAAATTTAGCACTGCCACCCTGTGCCACTTAGCACGCCCGTGCCAAAGTCATGCACTTTGAAAATTTGACCTAGAGCTTTGGGACAGCCACCCCGTGCTACATGGTATGACTGTGCTTCCCTTCCTGCACTGCTAAATCCTGTTCTAGAGATCTGGCACGACCCCTCCTGCCACAGAGCACGACCGTGCCCCCTCCCTTTTCATTATTTTCCCGCCCGTGCTTTTGCAGCTTGCCCGTGCCTCCTGTTTTTCCCTCATTTTTCCTCCTTTCACCTTTCTATCAATTATGACCAGTGAGGGCAATTCTTCTCACTCCTCGAACATTCTTGTTGAGCAAGCCCATGAGATAGGTAGGACTCTTGTAGAACTTCAAGAGCACATGAGGAAGCTCACTCAAGAGGTTACACAAGTAAGGGAACCCACCCCACGAAACCCTTACTGATGAGGCTACATGCTCACACTATTGACATCGACTACACTTCCTCTTATGAAGACTATGATGATGAGGAAGAATGACTAAGAAGACTAAGGGATCAAAGGGATGACCTTCGAGATCTCAAAGTTGAGGCTTCAGAATTTAATGGCAATCTTAACCTGAAGAATTATCTTGACTGGGTTCAAGCCCTTGAAAGGATCTTTGAACTCAAAGATTACAATAATGAGAATTCCTTCAAGTTAGCCATTCTTAAGATAAAGGGATATGCTTCATTGTGGTATGAACATTTGAACAAGAATAGAGCTAGAGAAACCAAATCCAAAATCAAGACTTGGTCCAAGCTCAATAAGCATATGGAGAAGAGATTTCTACCTCATTGCAAACAAGAACTCTACCTCAAGATCACCTCTCTCAACCAAGAGAATCTAAAGGTAGAAGAGTACATTAGGGAATTTGAATAACTCTAAATGTGGGTTGGCTTAGATGAAGAACCCAAACTCAAGATTGTTGGGTTCATTAAAGGATTATCTCCTAGCATTACTAACAAGGTAGATTTACAACGTCACTTATCCTTTGATGATGTGTGCCACCTGGCTATCAAGGTTAAGAAGCAATTTAAGGGTTGAAACCTTTTTAAATTGCTTCCTCTATTGTCCTTTGAGTACCCATAAGGGTTACTTCACCCACAACAAAGCTATCACTACCTTTACATCCATCAAAACTCTTGACAAGGGTAAAGGGATTGCTAGTGAACTATCAAAGGGATTAGAGGGTAAAAAGCATTTTAAATGCCATGGTTATCGACACTTCCAAGCGAATTATCCTAACTGAAAGACTCTTACCATTAGAGAGGTGGAAGAAATTCAAGCTATTGAAGAAGTTACTGGCAAAGCGGAAGTAAAGAATGAGGATCAAACTTTCATCACTCTGGATGTAGGTGAACTCTTGGTATTTTGGAAAGCACTCTATGTCCAAGAGGCTCCTTGTGAGCCAAGCCAAATGGAGCAAATTTTCCATACCGAATGCGCTATTAGAGGTGAGGTGTGTGAGCTCATTATAGATGGAGGAACTTACACCAATTCAGCTTCCACAATACTCATTAACAAACTTCAATTACCCACCAAGGTTACCTCCCAACCCTTGTTTTCTCTAATGGCTCAAACAAGGAAAGGAGGTAACCATTTCTAAGCAAGCACTTATTACATTTTCAGTTGGCCCATATTGCGGTGAAGTACTATATGATGTTCTTTCGATTGATGCATGTCGTTATTTATTACTTGGTAGACCATGGTTGTAAGACAATCACTTGATTCATGATGGACATGCCAATACTTATGCATTAAAGTACATGGGTAATTGAGAAAAGCCTATTTATCAGTGAAACACGGATGGAGAGAGCCATTAGTAAAAGCAAGCCTTTATTTGCCTTACTTATAGTGGAATCAAACACAAGCGAGGGAGTGAAACCCCTGCATCCTTTACCTCAATCACTCTTGAAAGAGTTTGAGGATGTATTCCATAAAGATTTACCCCTAGGGCTCCCTCTTTTGAGAGGAATTGAGCACCAAATTGATCTCCTAATGAGCGCTCCCTTGCCAAATAAGCCAGCCTATAGGTGCAATTCTAATGAGTCGAAATAGCTTCAGTGACAAGACCAACAGTTTTTTGATCGTGGGTACATTAGGGGAAGCTTGGGTCCATGTTTGGTTCCCAGCCTTTTGGTACCTAAAAAGGATGACACTTGGCGCACGTGTATTGATTCTAGGGCCATAAACAACATTACCATCAAGTATCAATTCCCTATTCCTCAATTGGATGATATGCTTGATGAGTTGCATGGGTGCAAGGTCTTTTTCAAAATTGACCTTCGGAGCGGCTAACCACCAAATTAGAATGAAAGAAGAAGATGAATAGAAAATCTCCTTTTAGACATAGTATGGGTTGTATGAGTGGCTTGTGATGCCATTGGGTTTATCTAATGCTCCTAGCAATTTCAAGAGGCTCATGAATTTTGTTTGTTGTGGTGTATTTTCATGATATTTTGATGTATAGTCATGATGAAATGTCTTATGTGGAGCAGATTTCTTAAGCCTTCCAAGTATTGCAATAACAAAAGTTATATGTCAAACTTGAAAAGTGTGAACTATTCACTCTTAAGTTAATCTTTCTTGGCTATGTTGTGTCCGGCAAGGGAATTCAAGTTGATGAATATAAAGTTGATGCTATCAAGAGTTGGCCTACTCCCACCTCCTTCACGGAAGTGCAAAGCTTCCATGGGTTGGCCTCTTTTTATTATTGGTTCATTAAAGACTTTAGCTTTAGTTCCACTCCTCTTGACCGAATGCATGAAAAAAAGGAAGCTTTGAGTGGACAAAGGCCACTTAAAGGGCCTTTGAAACCATCAAGGATAGGCCTTTTTCGGCTCCTATCTTAGCTCTACCTAACTTCGATGTTCTATTTGAAGTTGAGTGTGATGCTAATGGCATTAGAATTTGTGCGATTCTCACTTAAGCTGAGCACCCTTTAGCTTTCTTTAGTGAGAACTTGAGTGGTTTGAGGCTTAACTACTCCACTTATGATAAGAAATTTTATGCCATTGTTAGGGCTTTGGAGCATTGGAGTCATTACCTCAAGCCCAAGCCCTTTGTGCTTCATTCGGATCATTAGGCATTGTCCTACATCAATTGTCAACACAAGTTGAACTTAATATATGCTAAATGGGTTGAGTTCCTTCAATCTTTTACCTTTTTTTATACGCATAAGAGTGGGAAAGAGAATGTTATGGCGGATGCCTTATCAAGGAGATATGGTCTCCTTTCGATTCTTGAAGCCAAGGTTCTTAGATTTCATTCCATCAAAACTTTATACCATGAGGATGAAGACTTCAAGGAAATGATGGAGAATCCTTCTAACTTTAGCTCTTTCATTCTACAATATTGTTTCATCTTCAAAGAAAACAAGCTTTACATCCCTAAAAGTCTTCTAAGAGACTTGATTTCAAGGAGGCTCATGGAGGAGCCTTAGCCGATCATTTTGGCATAAACAACACCCTTGAGATAGTCAATGATCATTTTATTGCACAGGATGGGCGGGGATATTCATAAAGTGATCTCAAGATGCAACATTTGTCATATGGCTAAGAGTCATTTCCATCAATGTCTCTACACCATCTTTCAGTCCCCTCAAGGCCTGGGGATGATATTAGTATGGACTTTATTGTGGCCCTTCTAAGAATCCTTCGGGGAAAAGGTGCTATCATATTAGTGGTGGATCGATTCTCCAAGATGGTTCACTTTATTGCATGCAATAAGAGTGACGATGCTACCTACATTGCAGATCTCTTCTTTTAAGAAATTTTGAGGCTCCCTGGTATTCTAAGAACTGTCGTGTCAGATAGGGATGCCAAATTTCAATCTCACTTATGGAGATCCCAATGGAGGCTCATGGGGACTAAGTTGCTTTTTA
>NCQT01064924.1:30412-42374 GCA_002740465.1 Stenocereus thurberi
GTTAGGTGTAAACATTAGAGTGATGAAAATTGCTATTTGCCCTCTTGTAGTGAGTGTAGCTTTGATAGTTTTGGGATACATAGGGTTACTTCATCTCCTTCTATAGGAAAAAGGGATCCTAAAATCCTCTAGAATGACCAAAGTACCTTGGTGGTCCAATTTTCAATCTAGATAGTCAAGATGACTTGCAGTCTACCACGTGATGTCACTTTAACAAAGAAGTTTTTTGAAGAAAGTTTCTAGTTGGGCCGATTGTTATCCAAGGTGTTTTTATTAAAGGGCATGTAGTTAGAATGAAGAACTCTATTTGAATTTTATTTTCCCTTTACCAATTTAAAACGACTTTGTGTTAGAGGTCCTTCACCATAGTGTCTAGATCATCACAAACGTTTCTAAGTCTTGTTTTTCTTGATTTGGAACACAAATGTCTTTCTTTAAGGGGCTTAATTTCATATTTGCTCTTTTTGTCACGTCTACTACAATTTGGCAATCTTTATGCTAATTATTATTTGGGGAGAGTAAGAAGAAAACCTAGAATTACCTAATTGGGTTACCTTAACTCATCTATGTCTAAGTCCTTTAACTGTGGTTTTTTATGGTCCTTGACCTTTTTAGGGCCCTTTCACACAACTTTACCTTGCATCTCCACAAAGAAAGTTAGTACCATCAAGAATAGGTGGATAAGTAATAAACTTGCTGAAAGGGCTAGAGGGTCTCCCTTAGATGATTAAGTTAATTGGATAGGTTAGGCCCATATGCCAATTGTTGATCCCAGGCTAGGCTAGATCACCTGGGAGGGTTATGAATAGTGTGATAGAATGTAATCACAAGCAAAAGCTTAAGCAAAAAATAGAGTAAGATACAACAATCTCAAGGACACCAACAGAATAAGTGAAGAACACTGAATTGAATTTAAAGTGTAGGAAACAAATGAACAAGGCAATTTCTTAGTGAGGTTCACCCTCTTAGTAGAGCTAGTCCCCACTTGAGGACTACTTTAGGTTTCAGCTAGTTTGCATTATTCTACTCAATTTACAATCTTCAAGTTTCCTCCGAATGACCTTTACACTACACCCTTTAAGTGCTACAAGAGGCTAGTTCACCTAAGAATCATACTTATGTCTAGTATCACCATGGCTACGTTTCTTACTTGTAAGCTGAGTACTTCTACCTCCCTTACCTATAATGGGACACCCTCCAAGTTCAACTTAAAGTGATTTCACCAAAGACCCCTCTTATGTAGGATATCCCTCTAAGCCAACCTTTCTTATGTACAAGTAGGATCCTCAAAAACCTCTTTCCACCCTAAGAATTCTCAATTTATGCATAAAGGTTATAAATATTTTCAATATAATATCTCGAAAATGCAGATCGGAATACTTCGAATATTTCTTAAATCATCGTTATGTGCTCCTCACATCAATCAAGTGCCATGCCCTTTATTTGTAATCTTCATTCTTTACTAGGACCATTGGAGCTAAAAGAAGTATCCTTTATAAAATTCTATTGAAATTTCGCCATTAGGGCTAGATGATGGTTCAAGGGCCTTAACCATAGTCACTTGTTGCGTTTTACCTTGAGATTTGCAACATCAACTCTTGGCTTCTTTTACCCTCGAGAGAAAAGCTTTTAGCCTTCATTAAGCATGCTAGTCATTAATTTCTTTATTTGGTATGGCAAAAGCAAGCTCTTTTCAGATGTTGACAACTTCCATTTAAGGTAAGTTGACTATATGTTGCTTTTTGCATAAAGCTGTTATTAGTCCTTTCTCAAAGCAAAATGTATTTTGACTTTGCTTCACGACTTCCACAAAACACCAATTTGCATACTAGTGATTGTGAAAAATTAATCTTACTTTTGGACATTAAGCACACAGTAATTAGCAAGATAGTTACTTGACTAAATTAAGATTAATTTGTTAATCTGATTAAGCACACTAGGTAATACAATAACTTTCGAAGGAAAAACATATAGCCAAAAAAAGATAGATTTAAGAAAATTTTCAGCAACTATTTCATGTGTCTCGTGGCATCACCTGGAAGCCAATTTTTGGTATAATTAATAATTACATAGCGTTATGCATATTCTAGTTTCAAGTAAACTATTTGTAGTCCCATAAAATACTTTCAATGCACTTTTTCATGTTGTGCACTTTTATGATACTGATATAGGTAGTCCACTAGCATGGTTTTTGTAGTCCTTGACTGAAATCATTTAGGGATACAAAATTATAGCATTGAAGTTTTAGGCGCCAGTGACATGGAGGCTTGATATGCTAGTTACTTATGTTTGTTTCAGCATATGGGTAACACTTGAGCAATAAAAATATAGAACCATACGTGGCATGAATTCATATTTGTGGATTTAAAGGACTTTAAGCCATATAACTCATGGAAGAATTAAGGACTTGATATGCTTGTCAAATATAAGCGTTTATGCATGTTCAAAAAAGGTTTACTTATGCATGTTCTCACTTGGTTTCTTTAACACTTGGCTTCTATGGCATCGTAAATATGATTAAGCATATATCTTGCATAAAAATAATACTGGTGTAGTTAAATAATGATTCAATTAACTAAGTAATCATCTTAAGCATGTTAAAGATATATAAGGAAGGTCCATGTTATGAACTATGACTATGCATCAATGTCGAACAAATTTGGATGTACGATGAGGTCTTTAACTATAGAACTCCAAGCTCAGTGTAAGATCAGTACAATTAAAGATTTAACGTTGTTAAAACTTTTTACTTTTTTTGTTTAAAAATTGTGCCATGGAACTTCTCGCTACATTAGCCCTCCCCAATTGATTACAACATTGCCTTAATATATAACCACAATGTAGCTCTTTAAAGCATAGCACTTTGAAGATAAAAAAGTCTCGCTCGTCCCATTTCTGTATCATGATGACCACATCTACTATGTGCCCCTTTGAACATAGGTCTTAGGTTCATACCTAATATGAATAATTGTCTTGGATAAATGCCCAGTGCTTTCATTGTACCTTGTGTGTCCAAAGAGTCATTTTGTCGATAATGCATTCATGTCCCTTAGCCTTTTAGCCTGAAGCTGAAGCTGTACCAGGAACGCAAGGCATATGGACAGGACCTAGAGGTTATCGGATTCATATAGTTGTAGCTGGAAAATTCCTGCTGTATCGGTGTTTAGAGGGCCCTGGTGATGCACGAAAATCATGCGTTAGCCCCATCCCTTCCCTTTATTTATTTGGTCTTATGGGCTGCTCAAGATTCTGGCATCATGGCTGCTCAAGATTCTGGCATTATTCATGCGAATAGTCTTGAGGTATAGTTTAAGGTCCTTGTTCCTCTTGGCTCTCTTTTTTTTCTTCAAGGAAAAGCAATTCCCGTGATGATTCTTCCCTTTATTTTTAAAAAATTAGTTATCTCCTAAAATCTTGAATTTATGTCCTATGAACCAAAATGAGCCCTTGAAGCAGAGACCATCAAGGTTGCTTAGTATGATAGTTATCAGAAGTTTCAAAAGTAAAACCTCCAACACCGTGGCAGAGGATATCAGCAACAACCACTACCCCAAGGAAGGTATTCATACCATAGACTAAATAGCAACTCTTATAGCAGATATGCTAGCTCAAATGGAAAACTAATTTAAGGTTAAACTAATGCAACAAAAACTCATAATTAACCTCGTTAAAAAATGTATTCAACATGAATTTGAGAGTGAAAAAGCGAGTAATGTGCATTCCATCTAATCAATTCCCAAGATGAATCCAAATTCCAAGACCTAAGTTCAAGTTTCTTCCTTAATACCCACTTTATTCCTATCATTAAGTTATTCGTAACTACGATGATCACAGTCTAGGCTTTGTTTCTTTAAAGTTATTTAAATCATCTTATATAGATATGGTTTAGTGGGGGTCTTTATAGCCTCTAAAGGATTCACAAGCTTAATGAGTGAAATTAATGAATAAATGTGCATAGGTCTTTAAAACAGGGGCAAGTTCTTATAGCACTATAAATCTCCTATATCACATTGCTAAGAGGATGTGTAAACTTGCATTTAAATCCCCTTTTCGGCTCTTATAATTCTTCTCCCAGAGTGGATGGTGGTCCCATGATCACTTCTAATTCTAGTAATTATCACTTTAATACATCTAGTTCCATGATTACTGCAACAAACTCACTAAGGTTTTCAGTTTTGCCCTAGCGAAGCAGTGTCCATGTACATCTAGATTAGTCGTCAATAGGTATAAGGACATGTCGCTTCCCCTAGGCTTTTGATTCTGATAGGATTACATAGATCCATATGTTTAATAGGTTTGATGGTAGACACACACTAGGTTGATTTGAAGAACACTTTGACTCTCTCACCTCTGACACAAGCACTGCAGACTTCATCTTTAGTGGGCTTCTGCTTAGGAAACTCTTTCACTAATTTATGCTTAGCAAGTTTATAGATGTTGCACGAGTTTGTAAGTCCAAGTCTTTTATGGCATAACCAATGTTCATTGTGATAAATGTCAAGGTAGGTAAGATTTTGATTTCAACGTCATCTAGACAAACAACGTATGTGTCACCAGTTCTAGGTCCAGTAAGTGTGACCAGTTTTAAATTTTACCACTTTGAAGTCTAATACAATAAATGTAAGTTTACTTCCTCTTTCACACATTTATGAGACACTAACCAAGTTGAATTTTAATCCCTCTACTAAATGCATAATTTCAAGAGAAATTGAGGAATCTTTACTAATTTTTCCACAACTAATGATTTATGCTTTTCTTTTGTCGCCAAATATGACTTTTCTTCATTTGGAAAGCAGACCTACGAAACAAAAAGTCACCCTTCTACTATCTTCAACTAAAAGTCGGGTCATAAGGCAGGTATAAATCGTAAGATCTATCCCCTTTAATTAGTTACTAAAATTTATGAACTCCTATGAGATTAAACATTCTAGTCGCTACATTTTTGATAGGTCAAGCCACCATAAGTACTCCTGGGATGTCCACATTTTCATGGTCTAATTTAGAAGTCATCAGTAGCACGATATCCTCGGTCAGAAATAGAGCGGTCGTGACCTCCTCTATGTTAGACCCTATTTAATATCTTCTATGACATTTAGGGCTCCTTTCCCTCCTTCTAAAGGCAAGGCTTCCTTGTTCCGAGCTCACCTAAAGTTAGGACCTTTTTGATATCTTCTGGGATAACTATGGTTGCTTTATGCTCCTTTGATGGGGTTCTCTAATCTCTCTAAAGATGGCTAAACTAACCATGCGTACTTTCTATCGCCCCAAAAAAAAAAACTGTAAGCCTTTTTTCCATTCAAGGGATCAAATCCAAGACCTTCTTTGTTAAATAATATAGGTTAAGAACGAAATAATTAATCTCTACGTGTTTTCTTACCTATAATAAATTTTGAAAAGGTTTCAATAGCTTTTGATTTTTCTTTTTTAATTTTCTACTCGTCTTCTACAAGAGGTAGACCATTTTTGTTAAATTATCACATAGATCATAAAGTGCATGGTGTTTTTTTGTGACAGCATACAACAACAATAACAGCAACAACAACTTCCAGTGTAAATCCAGCTTTTGCGAGGTTTGGGGAGATCCAAATGTAGGCGACCTTATCCCTGCGCACATGGCTACACGTAGAGAGACCATTCTCAATGGGCCCACATAAAAAGTTTTAGGAAAATATTTAGATGTTGAAAAACGGTTGGAAAAATAATTTAACAAACAGAAGATCCAACACAATTAAAATAACATAAGTTAACATAAACAATAGATGAGGGGTAAGAATTTTACATACCTTAAGCAACAAGCAGCAACACACTATTAAACTGGCCAGTGGCAGTCTACAATTGAAGGTGGGGTGGAAACCACAATTGCGAAGAGGCTACAACCCAAGCATGCCGAGGTGCAACAATAATGCCCCTGCTAAGGTTGATCTACTATCCTATAGGATTGCATTGTACGCAGGAAAGAATAATAACTAGTAAAGCATAACCACAATCACTACTCAAACAAAAGCCAAAGGAAGGACTAGAAGCTTGTTACCTATGATCTGCAAGCTTAATATTAGATCTGCAATAACTTCTATCCTAAGTCATGTCCTCTGTTAGCTTTATAAACTTCAAATTGTTTCTAATCATCTTATTCCAACTTTTCTTTGGCTGTCATCTACATCTTCTACACCCAAAAAGGCTAATCGCCTTGCGTCTCCTCACTGGTGCATTCTCACTTGTGCTCTTAACACGGTCAAACCATCTTAGTCTAGTCTCCCTCATCTTATCTTCTATAGGTGCAACCCCTACTTTTGCTCTAAAAATTCCAACTTTTTTGGCAACATCCAAACGTATTTTTGAATCATTAGTCTTTTTAGAGGCCCTAAGCTCAGGTGAAAATTATTTTGACAAACATCAAGCGTATGAGGCTTTTGAATTTCTAAAGCTTCTTTTTCATTTTCAAGGGACTTTATTTTTTCACTAGGTAACTTGATCATCGATTGAAGAAAATTTTAGTTCATTGTCTATCCTATGTAGAACAACTCAAACACCATTTTTAGAGTCTGAAGCTAATTCTTGTTAGCCTTCCTACCTCTTTCTCTGAGTATTTAACTGTCTTCTAATCGTGTTTCAGAAGGTTGGCTCACCATGAGATAGAGATCGGCCATTTGTTAATTACCTTCTTCTTTATCTACTGTATCATGTCAC
This sequence comes from Stenocereus thurberi, assembly GCA_002740465.1. Taxonomy (NCBI): domain Eukaryota; kingdom Viridiplantae; phylum Streptophyta; class Magnoliopsida; order Caryophyllales; family Cactaceae; genus Stenocereus; species Stenocereus thurberi. The sequence goes on from NCQT01064924.1 coordinate 37,100, forward strand.
TCTAGGCTGCTACCATAGCTTTCCTATCTGTTCCTTCGACTTTATTCTTTTCAAATGCTTTCTTTAGAAAATCCTTCATCGTGGCTCCTGGTTGTCCACAACCACAACAGGTTGTGTTTGATTCGAGTTTTAACAACTGAATTTATTACCCTTAGCTTTGGATAATCCTCTTTTTGAGAACTTCTTATAGCGAAAGTTATTTTTCTTTAAAAACTTCTATAATCTGCCCTTAGCCTTGCATTGAGAATATGTATCAATATAAATAATAACAACAATAATAGAGAACAATAATCTGGGGTACCCTGATTCAATGAAAATAATTTTTAGGGGCCAATTTTTTTAGAATGTATTCCCAAGTGCCTATTATTTTGAGTAAACTATTAACAAAGGTCGATATTTTAAGAAATAGTTATTGGCCGAAGTTTTTCTTTGGAATTTACTCCCTGAACTTTCTGAATTTGCTATTTTGCTCAAAATGAGGTTTAAAGTGCAAATACTCAACTTTTTGGGACTAGCTTATATTTTTGTTTGGACTTCTTATAATAATTTTACTGGTATTAGTTATCACAATCTACTACTTATATCATAAATATTATATTTTCTGTGATTAATGGCCTACCATGCTTAGCAAAATAGTTGAAGCTTAATTAGAGAGTTTCAACCATTACCTGAACTTAGTCGACGCTAAACTCCGGTGTTTCTCTAACTTCCGGTTTATAGAGACTGCTAATCTCAACCCCACCTTCCTTAGGTCAGGCACAGCACAGATACGTTTTGTTTCCTACCTCGGACCGTAGTCACTAATCAAATTTTATATATTTGAAAGGATAGTGAGACTTTAATCAAGAAATTGTAATATTTAAGACATAAGGTTCAATTGAATAATGTTCCCTACCGGGAAGCTTCTTTTACTGAAAGCTTGAAAGTGGAAATATTACAATGGAAAGCTTGAAGAGGGACTTTAAGCTTGGATCATTAGAGATGCTTGCTTATAGAGAAATCCAGAATCCCAACTTCTCTTTTGCTCAAGAATGCTCAAATGACAGCATCCCTTCTCAACACTCGACCTCTTCTTTTATAAAGGGATAAGGTTATATAAGATACCCTATTGGCTACAGTACACATTGATTTTACACCTGGCTATAGTAAACTATCTTATTTTGCAGACCTGACAATTGTCAAAATAATACAATAATGGAGCAACCACTTTTTAGAGCTTTTAATGATGACAAGACCTAGCCATCATTATTGAGATTCTGTATGTCTTCATCTCTAATTATATCTTTCAGACCATCATTATCTGGATAATCATCAAAATCTTCTTCCAATGAAGATGCTCTGGGTTCCATTTCTTAAATAATTCAAAAAGATATTTCTTTTCTTTTTCTGATAAAAATTTTCCAGCACCATCATCAAAGAGATAATCAAAGATATCTTCTGTAACCGCTCCTTCCACCTTCATGTATTCTTTAAACTCATTGTCATGGGCAAAAGTAGTGTTTTCACAATGCATTAACGTTTTTCCTTGTTCAATTAATGACCAACTTTGATAATAAATGTCATAAAAGCTGATGACTCTTGCCAAAGTAAGATCATTAGCTATTTCTAGTCGATTTGGAAACCATTCTTGTCGTTGTCATAGAGATCGTCCTAATCAACAATCTGAACAAGATAATGCGCTAGTTTGGCTTTTCCATTTTCATATTCGATTAGTGCATAATGTACCTCCATATATAGGCATCGATTATTTAGAATTTTTGTTGGACCATTAGGAGATGTTAGAATCCAATGGATCCCTCTAAACATGCATTGTTTGAACTTGGTTTATTTTGATAAAAATGGGTACTTTGGATCTGAGATTTCCATAAAGTGATGTACGATCCCATATTCCTATGCTTTAATATTGGGTCATTTGGAAAGATTGAATTTGATGGGAAACTAACACCACCAATACCAAACTTATCGGGAAAGTAGATTGTTGTACTCCAAGACTTCCAAATATCATAGGAATGATGATGATAATAATTAATACAGGAAGCATACCACTTATTGAACCATTTTTCTTGAATATGAGAACTTATTTTTTCTTAGATATTATAAGGACATCTAAGGTAATTAACTTGTAACTATAGAAGGAAAAATCTTTGGGTTATTACATGCACAGAGGATAGCAAACGAAAATGTGATCTACTTTTTGTATGGAATTCCAAATTATCAATAAAAACTTTACTAGAAGGAGAAATCCATTCTAGAAACAATGGCATCTCATTAGGAATTCCCTCCTTTTCTGGCAGGAGTTCTGCTCTAATGATCACCATTGGCGAGTTCTCCAGTTAAACTATCTACCAGAGAATTCTTCGATCCCTGTATATGTTCAATAGAGAAGGAAAACTAGTTAAGCTATAACTATCAACGCAGGAGTCGCCCTTGCACTTGCATATTTGATATATTCTTTTTCACAAAACCAAGAATTCCTTTGCAATCAGTTCGAATAAGAAAAGGTTTTGCAGCCAAAAAGATTAAGAACTTTTCAATTCCCCTTATAACCGCAAAGATTTCTTTTTCCATCATGGGATTATTAAAACTTCCACTGCAACATTTCCAGAGTTTTCCTCCTTTGATTTTGAGTACTGCGCTCTAGTACTCATTGCTGGCATCTGTCTCAAGTACTAAATCATCTTTTTCATTAGGTAAATTAAGAATAGGAGGATTTTTACACATCTTTTTGAAATTTTGAATAATCTTTGTATCACTAGCGGTCCACATCCAACTTACTTCTTTCATGGATTTCTGCTGCAATGGCATTCTTAGTTTAGCTAAATTTTTAATGAAATATGAAGTATAGGTAAAACATCCAAGAAACCTCTCGACCTGTTGTCCATCTTCAATCTTTTAAGAGAAATTCTCTATTTTTTTTTAGAATATGTTTTTGCAGGATGATTTATTCAGCTTTTATCTTTAGGCCTAAGAAATCAATTTCTTGTTCTGCATAGATGTACTTGTTCTTTCCAAGTGTAATGCAATGATCAATGCACCTTTGGGTGACAGCTAAGACATCATCTTTGTGCTGCTCTTTGGTCTTAGAAAATACAAGGATATCATCGATGCAAACTAAATAACAATGATTAAGGTCTTTAAAGATATTATCGATTCTTCTTTGGAATATTTGAGGTGCATTTTTAATACCAAATGATATTATTATCCGTTCATAATGTCCTTGTGGGGCACTAAATGCAGTTAAAGGAATGCTTTTCTCATCCCTTTTTATCTGCCAATAACTACTTTTATAGTCAATTTTTAAAAATCAAGAGGCGCCTTGAATTCTATTGAAAAGGACTGTTTTATTCAGAATGTAATAGCCATCAAAGATAGTATTATCATTAACCTTTTTGTAATTGATTACTATTCTTACTTTTCCTATCTTTTCTTTGGCATGATTTGTTACCATGAAAGTGGGTCTGGTGTGAGGACTCTTGCTATTCCTAATTAATACTTTATTTAATAGTTTTTAAATTTATTTATCAATTTTCTGGATATCCTGGTGTGCATATACCATTTGTTTGACACGAATAATAGAATTGGGATTTAACAGAGTAATTTTTGCAAATGTCTTATCCTTATCCCAAGATTTTAGTGGATTATCAGAGTAGAGTTCTTTGCATAATTTTTCTTATTGTTCGACAATCTGCTCTTTAATAGATAACTCAAGTAATGAGATTATCAGTGCAATCTTTGATAATCTCATATTGTGCAGACATTATCTTCTCACCACACTAGCTACGTGTAAATTTAATTTTTTGATGAGTATAAGCCTTGCTCAATTTTTCAATAGGAACTAAGTGACTATTGATTGTAAATATTATTTGATTTATGGTTTGTGTGCATGAAGAATATAGTTTCTGAAAATTATTCCAATAATCATATCATGAGAGGGTTGATCAGTAGCCCATGGAACTAGCATAATGCATTAGATTCCTCCTAATTCTATGGATAACTCTTCTATGGCTTCATTATAACTCATAATGCTATTATCTACTATCCTCATTTGTAAAGGATTTTTAGTTTTTTCCCCATAAACTTTGTAAATAATGGTCTTTTTCTAAAGCATACAAAACAACCACTGTCTATGTGGGAACATAATTCATATTTATTATATCCTTCCAAGCGTACGTTTATTGGGAATATATGCTATTAGAATTTGCATTGGTGACTTCATAACGTGTCTCCATAGTCATATTTTTGACTAATTGATCCTCATAAATTGGCTCACTAACAGTTCCTGTTTTGTACCCAATGACTTTTCTATTTTCACTCATACTTCTGTCTGCGCTGTGTCTTGCGGGTTCAAAACTCATTCTGCTCATTTCATTAATCATACTAATTATATCATCTTCTTTAAGCTCTTCTTTGACTGAAGATGATCCTTCTCCCCGTTCTGATCTTGCACTCATACTTTTTAATAATTGGGGTTTAATGGTTGTTTTATTAATCATGAATTAGCTTAGTTATCTTAATTATTTTTGATCACGTAGCTTTGATACCAGTTGAAAGAGGGTTTCGAGTAGTGCTTATAAGAAAAATTACGCATACACAAATTTTAGATTCGTGAAAGTAAGTTTTTAAAGATTTGGGCTAAAATCCGAATATGAAAAGTTTAAGAGCTAAAACGAAAATGAAAACAGTGAACGGTCCCCTTAAAATAGTTTCCACAAAATATTGACTATTTTAAATATATTCTAATAACATGGTCCCCTAATTATAATTTTCACACAAAGCAGGGAATCTTGTAGTGATATTTCCTAAAAATATTGTGCAAATACTAGACAACACTACCAAATATGACTAAATGTACATCTCATTGAAATATATTAAGAGGGGTATATTTACTCAGGGGCTCTTCTACCTTCTCAGAACATTTTTGGCCTAGAAGTCAATTTCATTGAAGGTGGAAAACGATCAATTAGGTCTTGATTAGGCTATTTGGCTTACATTTATTTGAGGAATTCTAGTGGTTTTTCGACATTTGTTTTTCAGGCATTTCCTAAGCTTTCTAAGTTATTGACATAAAACTTTTCCCAAGTCCACGTTAACTTTTCATTCCATGGCTGAATCACCATTGCAGTTGAAGTGTTGGCAACAACCCATGCAATTTTATAAACAATATCGATCACTAACTCATTGTGGATGTGTGTTCAATTACGTTTGAATGTCAGCAGTTACTTTAGTAATGACTATTGACTAATGAGTGGCATATTTGGTCCAATACAGTACATGC
>NCQT01064925.1:0-10130 GCA_002740465.1 Stenocereus thurberi
AAAAAACCAGAGGGTGAGTTAGATCCCCTCAGCCCCTCTGAACCATGTAGTGTTCCTTTGCCTTATTTTAATTCCTCTTATCACTCATGTTTCTCATTTCTATTAATCTCAACATCTGTTATTCCCATCATTATCATCATTGCTCCTTATCAATTGGGGAGTTACAAGTTTGGAATTAATGGGGGTTTAGTGATGGCAATGAAGAGTGGAGAAGGGGCACTAGAAGTAGACGGCAAGAGAGGGAGAGGGACATGAGGGCTTAATTTCATTCTTTAATTTCCAGATTCAATTTCATTAGTTTTGGTTTTCGAGATTCTAGTATTCTAGTGTTTGACTTGAGATTGGTATTTCCATCAATTGGTTCGTGCAATTAGTGTGCTTTCCCATTTCATATTGTGCTTTTCTTAGTTTTAGCTTAGAGGATTTGTTTCTAAGGATTGCTTCAAATTGTATCTTGTCCACTGTGGCTCTTGTTATTGTTTGGGTTGAATAAAGATGAGCTTAGTTTAGAAATGAACATTCGCTTGAACTTAAGTTTGGTTGCATTTTGTTCCCTTTACTTCTTTGGTTTGAATATATTTGATACTGGGAATTAAAAGAATGATGATCACTACTCTTATTAATAATTCTTTCTTTTGTCATTGGGTTACAGGTTCTAAGTAACACATCATTTTTGTTCTCTGACACAATTATGAAGTATAGCCCATTAGTAGAATAGTTTAACTTTGGTCTTTAATATTAGTTTATATTAGAAACTTTAGTAACCTAATTTCAAATCTATCTCTGCAGATCGACACCTCTAACCATTACAACGATAAACCGTGCGCTTGTGGAAAATCACAATAAGTTTTTAGCGGCGTTGTCGGGGATGGATTTTGTGAAATTAAGTCAAGAATTGAGTCGTGGTTTAGTCATTTGAATCATTTTGGTTTTCGTTTTGCACTCTTGTTTTTTGATTTTGTTTGAGCATTTTGTTTAGGCTTAGTTGTTTTAGTTTAGTTTAGATTTGATAAACCTCAATTTTGACTAATCCCTATTTTATTTTTGGTTCTTTTTCCCCTATTTCTCCTTTGATTTAGAGCGATTTCACCAAGTTTTGCTTCTTTAATGTCGTTGCCTTGTTTGATCCCCTTTCTGACTTTTTGTAAGGATTTTTTGAGTTATTTAAGGAAGAAGGGTAGCTAGTACACCAAAAAAGGCAATGTGAGAGTAAAGATCGGTCATGTGAAGGCCCTAAGGGAACGAGAAAAAGTAGAAATTCAAGGTGCAAGATAGGCAACGGTCGTCACACAGTTGACTGCTTGGTCGTTGCACAGTCGACGCCCTAGTCATCACCGTCCTACAGGAAGTGATCCTAAAACAGGAGCTGGCGACGATTAGCCGTCGCCTATGTGATAGGCTGTCGCCAGGCCACCTAGCGACGACCATCGCCCTTTCCCAGTTTTTAGGCTATAAATACCCCGTTTTGCCTAATTTCGGTGTTACGCTTAATTCCTCTTGAAGACAACACTTTAAACACTTTCTAGATTTGATTTAGGGTTAGAGCAAAATTACTATTATTGGTTATTGTTGATTGAAGATGTTGAAGACTTTCATTCTCCGTTCCATTAATCTAAGTTTATTTTTCTTTCTCTCTCTCCCCCTCCTTGCTTAGTTTGCTTAGTTTGTTTGGTCATGCTTGGTTGTGATTGTTAGTTTGTTATAATGATTATCAGTGAGCAGTTCTCCTCAACTTGGGTTGGGGATTAGGAGCTAAGATGGCATAGTAAGCTTGCTGTGATCTTATCTTACTTTAATTTTCAAGTTATTTAGGGGTCTTATTCTCCACCAACCAAGTGTTTGATGAAATGTTCGAAAGGACATCGTATCCAATACTTGGGGCGAATAACTACACCGAGAGGTGGGTATTCATCCCATGTGGATATAAGAAGAGAGAACAAGCATTGTGTATGAAAATAACCCAAAGCCTTGTTAGGTGCAAGTTGGTGTTCCTTAACCTTGACCTTCGAGTTCCCATGAAAATAGGTGGACTTATGGATTAAGGTTACCTTAACACTTCGAAAGGAGGTTTGGACGGCCCCAAACGAACCAATCATGCCCTTACGATCACTTGTGAATTGAGCCAAGTTCAACTCATGCCTAGCATAACTAGCCACTAGCTACTAATCCCCCAACCCAGGTTCTTCTCCAATAGAGTTTTTAGACCACAATATTGACTAACCTTTGTTTCCTTCTCTCTCAAACTTACTCATCGCTCTGTAGATTCAATCTAACACTAAGCTAGGTAACCTAAGTCTTGTTTTCAGCGGACAACACCCCAAGTACACGACGATTAACCGTTCACTTGCGGTATAAATTTAAAGCTTATTTCCTACCGAACCGGTTTTTGGTGCCATTACCGGAGAATAAGGTTCCTTAGGTATCACAACACGAAGTGTGGTTAGAGGCTAGAGTTTTTGTTTTTGTTTTGTTTAGTTGTTACTATTCTTTGTTGAGTTAGGTTACCTCCTTTGGCATTACTTGTTGTTGCATGCACAGAAGATGCTAAGGTTCTGGTGATTTAGCCCTCTTTGACCCCGAGATCGAATCTACATTCGTGCTTGCTGACGACATATAAGAAACCAAAGTAGACGAGGAAGACAAACCCAAGAAGCCATCATGGATGCCACCACCACTCCGTTGAGGAACTTTACGATGCCGAATCCAAACACTATTCCGTCTAGCATTGTGAGGCCTCCCATTGAGGTGGTATTCACCACTTTATTTCAACAAGACCAATTTGAAGGGTATCTAATGGAGAACCCCAACACCCAATTGCTTCTTTCTTGAAGAAGTGTGACACGATAAAGATGAATGGGGTCTCCAATGACGCCACTCGATTGAGGTATTTCCCTTCTCTTTGAAGGATAACACTAAGTCTTGGCTTTTGAATCGAATGCCAATTCATTCACCACTTGGGATGGCCTCTCCAAGGCATTCTTATACAAGTAGTTCCCTCATGGGAAGATCACTAAACTCCAGAATGACATCACCTCCTTCTCTCAAAGGGAGGATGAGTCTTTTTATGAAGCATAGGAGCGGTTCAAAGAGCTCCAACGGGAGTGCACCCATCACGGCATCCCGGATTGGTTATTGGCGCAAACATTCTACAATGGACTTCAATAACCGATGAAGATCTCTATGGATGTGACCGTTGGAGGTGTTCTTATGGCCAAACCCATCAATGAAGGCAAGCAACTACTTGAAGATATGGCATCGAACAACTACCATTGGGTAGGTGAATGGGGCCAACCCAAAAGAGGAAAGCATGAGATTGTTGCCTTTACTATGTTGCAAGCAAGGTTGATGTACTTTTTTATAAAAGGTAGATTGACTTCAACCTATTCCTTCTCATGGTGGAGCCCCTACCGGGTCATTTGGACAAGTAAGTGTTTGTGAAGTGTGTTGAATTCAAGGGCATAGTGGGAATGAATGTCATGTTAGTCAGTCATTTCAAGGCCTCGCTGTTGAACAAGTTGATGCCCTTTATAACATCCACAATAGACCACAAAATGACCCCTACTCCAATAACTTTAATTAGGGTTGGAGACACCACCCAAACTTCTCCTAAAAAAGCCCAAACCCCCCTCCTTATCATCCCTCAGAAAATCATTCTAATCCCCCCGGAGTCCAATGCCGTGCTCCTAAAATTCCACCTCTACAACTCCCATCTCAAAAGTCCAATGTGGAGAGCTTAAGGGAGAGGTTTATTCAAACTCAAACTAAGACAAATAAAGCTCTTGGTGAGTCCGTGAGCTAACTCAATTCCAAATTTGAGAGCATGTCCACACACCAAAAGATAAAGGAGATATAATTAGCCCAAATAGCCCAACAAGTGAACCGCTTATCTTAACCTCAAGGCACTTCCCGGGCTAATCGAAAGCAAAACCCAAAGGGGTATATGAATGCCATCACCTTAAAGAGTGGAAAGCAACTTGATGAGCCGAAAGGACCTCACAGGGAGGAGGATGAAGGCTTGGTCAGAGACAAGGGCAAGAAAATAGTGGAAGAAAAGGGAGATTTGGTCTCGAAAAGTGAAAAGCAAGGCAAGCATAAGGAGACCACAAAACCTAAGCTAGTTGAGGCTTATGATCCATCGATTCCTTTCCCTCAAAGGCTTGCCAAGGGAAAACTCGAGGCCAAGTTTGGGAAATTTTTAGAGGTACTCAAAAAGTTATAAATCTACATCCTATTCTTGGATGCCATCTCCGAGTTGCCTTCTTTTGCCAAGTTTTTAAACGAGATGCTCTCTAACAAAAGGAAATTTTAAGAAAATGCCATGGTTTCCCTCATGAAAAAGTGTAGTGCCATCCTCCAAAACAAGATCCCCACAAACTCAAAGCTCTAGGGGGCTTCTCCATTCCTTGTGCCGTTGCGGACATGACCAGAGGCTGCGCATTATGTGATCTATGGGCAAGCGTGAATCTTCTGCCCCATTCAATATGCAAGAGGCTCTAAGTGGGTGAAATCAAGCCCACCCGAATATCGATACTACTTGTGAATCATTCCGTTAAGTACCCCATTGGAGTCCTTGAGGATGTGCCCCTTCAAGTTAGGAAATTCTTCATCCCTTGTGACTTCATTGTTATAGAAATAGAGGGAGATGCCCAACGACCTATCACCTTGGAACGTCCTTTCCTAGCCATGGCCAGTGCAATGATTGATGTCAAAAATGGGAGCTTATCCCTACAAGTTGGCAAGGAGAAGCTTGAATTCAATCTCTTACAAGCTATAGCTTCTCCCTCCCTAGAGGATGCATGCTACAAGGTCTATGTGCTTAAAAAGGTAGTACTCCAGGAGATGAGAACTCTTAACGGTCCCTTGAACACTCTTGAGTTATACATGATTGGCGACTGTGGTAATGGGTTGACCCTCATCCGAATGAATAAAGGGAGGTGTATGAGAGGATCCTCAACTCGACCCCACCATACCTCCCTAGAAAACAAGCAAGGGAGGTGTGGAGGTTCGACCCTCCAATGGAGATAAGAAGAGTGCTCCCGAGGTGGAATTGAAGGTTCTACCTTCCCATCTAAGGATTAAAGAGGTCTCATCACCTGCCCCGTCATCCAACTGCCTGATTGGAGCATTCCTTTTGAGATTACGTCTGATGCTAATGACCACACGGTTTAAAGTTGGGGCGGTTTTGGGGCAACAAAAGGATAAGAAGCCTTATATCGTCTACTATGCTAATAAGACACTTGATGAGGCTTAACAAGACTACACCACCACTGAGAAGGAGTTGCTTGTGGTGGTGTTTGCAGTTGAGAAATTTTGACCATATCTCTTGTGCTCTGAGGTTATTGTGCACACCGACCACTTCGGCCTTAAACATCTCCTAGACAAGAAGAATTCCAAGCCTTGTCTTCTTTAGTGGATCCTCCTTCTCCAAGAATTTGTGCTGGAAATCCTGGATAAGAAAGGCACCGAGAATGTGATGGCAGACTATCTCTCTTGCCCACCAATTCCCCTTAGGTATGACGAGGAGTATGACTTGCCAATTGACGAACCCTTCCCGGATGATCATTTGGTTGCTTTAGCAACATTGAGTATTCCTTGGTATGTAGATTTGTGAACTATTTGGCATGTGGGATCGTACCCCTGGACATGAACTTAAATAAAAAAAGTAGTTTTTTTATGAAGCCAAATCATATTTTTGGGAGGAGCCTTACTTGTATAGGGCTTGTGGAGATGGGATAATGCGGAGATGTGTGCTCGAGGAGGAGACTAATTCCATCATCTCTCATTGTCATGACTTGCATTACGGAGAGCACATAAGTGTTGACAAGACCGCGGTCAAGATCCTCCAAGCCAGTTTTTATTTGCCCTCATTATTCAAGGACGTGCACAAATATGTTCAGGCTTGTAATCGATGTCAATGGACAGGGAATTTATCTAAGTAAAATGAAATGCCCCTAAACTACATTCTTGAAGTGGAAATCCTTGATGTATGGGGGATAGATTCAATAGGACCTTTCCCATCTTCTCGAGGTAACAAGTACATCTTGGTCGTCGTCGACTATGTCTCTAAGTGGGTGGAGGCCATTGCCAGCCCCGTAATAACCCCCAATTGGTAGTGTGGCTCTTCGAGAAGGCAATCTTCCCTTGTTTTGGAGTCCCCGAAGTCCTTATTAGTGACAATGGTGCTTATTTCATTGATAAGAAACTTGAAGGTTTATTGAAAACGTATGAGGTGCATCACAAGTACAGGCTTAGCTACCACCCCCAAATAAGTGGACAAGTGGAGATCTCCCACTGGGAAATCAAGTTTATTTTGGAGAAAATGGTTGCATGATCAAGGAAGGATTGGGCCGAAGAGCTCAATTATGCTCTATGGGCTCACCGTACGACTTTTAAGACTCTTATCGGCACTACACCATTTAGCTTGATTTATGGTAAGCCATGTCACCTCCTCGTCGAGTTGGAGTACAAGGCCTATTGGGCTATTAAATTCCTTATTTTTTATTTGAAGGCTAAGGAGGAAACGAGGTTACTTCAATTGAATGAGCTTGAAGAGATCTGCCCGATTCTTATGAGAGTTTAAGAATTTATAAGGAGAAGGTGAAAAGGTGGCATAACCAGCATATCCGCCGGAGGGTGTTTCGGGTTGATGATTTAGTCCTCCTTTTTAACTCAAGGTTGAAGTTATTCCCGGGAAAACTCTATTTGAGGTGGTCGGGCCCTTTTGAGGTGAAATAAATCTTCCCATATGGTGCCATCGAAATTTGGATGGAAGGCACGAGAACTTTTAAAGTGAATGGATCGCGGCTCAAACACTACATCGTTGGTGAGTCGACTGATGGGAAGGTCACCACGACCTTCCAGATGCCACTTCTTCTTGAGAATTATTCATGGTCAAGCTCATGACCTTAACTGAGTGATTTTTGGGAGGGACCCCGAATCCTCTTCATGGCTTTTGACTCACATAAAGAGGTGAACTTACCTAAAAAAAATGAAAAAAAGAAATTTTGAAGCATTTGACATAGCCTAGGCGACCGACAGGCCACCGATTGCACGACAGTCATTACCTGGGCCTACAGGATTTGTAGGAAAATCTAGGAGGTGGCGACGAGACACGGCAAGTCGTCACCAAGAAGGCGACGGTAAGTCCTCGCAGTGGCAACGGTCATCGCCTACCCTCGGGCCCTCATTTTCTCCGTCTTTCTTTCCTCCTTGTTCATTTCTCCTTCAACCCCCAAACCCCTACATGACTTTTTCTCTCTAAACCCTCTCCCAAACTCCACCACCACCCTCAAATCCACCACTCTCCCACTCAAATTTTCACTATTTTGTTCACTCCTTTCACCTTCTCTTACTTATTCTCCCATGAGAACACCATCATTCTTCACCAATCACTCCAATCCTCACCACTGAAACCCTAAACCCCAAATTTTCCACTTCCAAACTCTGGTCACTTGAGTTGTTTTCCGACCACTCCCTTGCCGAAATTTGCTTCAACTCCCTCCAAGCTTCCATTTGACTACATATTTACGCCATTCCCTCACCACTTTCTCTCTCTTCAAATTTCCACCTCCATTGAAGAATCCTTGAGCTTGAGGAAAGAGAAAGTCGCATTTTTTAGGCCTACTTGTTACAATTTGGTGCTCTCTTGGTTTTGAAGTGCATTTGAAGTGCTACATTTTCAAGTGTTCTCTTCAACCACTTGGCTTGCTTGGTTTTTGAGTGCTTGGAGAATTGCTTGATTTTGGGTTCGATTCGACCATGGGAAAGAAGACTACAACCTCTAGGCCTTTATCATCAGGAGCATCCAAGCATGTTAAAACAATCGCACCCGCCTCCTCCACTAATGTGCCTCCGGTCCATGCCCAAGCGACCCGAGATAATAGCCCTACTCCCCCCCATGTTCTGAACAAATATGAAACTCAATTTGTTGATCATCAAGAGCACATTGCATGTTATGATTCAGTTGCTTGTCTACGAATAACCAAACCTAAGCACATAAACTTTGGTTTATTGTAGAGTCTTGGGTTATTAGAAAGTTTGAATGAATTACTTGAGATTGCGGGTTGGAGTGAATATATGAGAATGGATAAAACTATTTATGAGCAGTTGTGCAAGGAGTTTTTAAGTTCAATTAAGGTCAATTGGAATACCTCGTATCAAAACCAACCCGTTTGCATTCAATTCCAATTATTCAATAGGACCTTTAACACAAACTTAGCAGAATTGGACCGCTGGTTAAGACTCCCACATGGTGGTGTTTGGACCCCTGCACATGCAATTTTCAATGAGTAAGAATTTTGGGTTGAAATAACTTGTGATAAGCGTACACAAGTGAAAGACAACGCGGGGAGTTATCTGTCTCATAGTGCTAGTGGCTCTAAGGCCACTTCCATTTGCAACCCCATCTTCTAATATCTTCACTACCTCACGGCCAACACTATATTTACGAGACATGAGAGTCAAAACAAAGCTCGACTGAGTAAAGTTTTCTTGCTGTGGTGCATTCTTAATGATGAAAGATTTGATACGAGGGCTTTTATCTTCCATCAATAGGTCTCGCAAGCTTCAGCTCCTAAGTCCCCCATTGCTTGCGGGGGCATCATTTCAACCATTGCCTATGCTTGGGAATTGGAGCCTCTCATTAGGCAGTTAACTCCATTGTTTACAGGAGGGCAGCTTTATTTAGCCACTTGCACTAACACGAAGATGTTTAAAATCTAGGGTGGCCGAGTGTTTGTGAACCACAATGGTAGATTCATTTTTCCCCTTCCAAACCCCCCCAAAACCACTTGTTTCGACCCCTCCAATTAGGTATATGATGATGATATCGATATGGAGATGGATGAGGATGAGCCTTGAGCCCAACGAGGGAACACTGGGGGCAGTAAGGGGGTGCCAAAAGTTCTAGAGCCCAGGTCGTATCACCCGAGGATGAGGGGTATGACCCCCTTTTGAATAGGAGCCATACTAAACTGGCCTCTTCGGGCTTCAACGAATCCCATTTCTACCAATACATGAACGCCCACTCTTCTCGTCTCAACTTAAGGCTCGATACAATTAATGATCGTCAACAGAAACACGCTTGAGATCAGCAAGAGTTGCTCCGTCGGTAAATGAAGTTTGATCGCCAACAGCAGAATCTAGAGCACCACGTCTATTATGCATACGACCACCATAGTTGGCCCTACCCTCCACTCGATTAGAGGCCTCGCGGCCTTCCCGGTCCTTATTAATCGTTTGTAAGTCTCCCCTCCCCCCTTTCCCTTTGATTTCCTTAGATGATTATACATTAGGGATAATGCATGTCTTAAGTATAGGGGTGAGCTAGCAAGCTCATGTTAGGGGGATTATGTTGTGCTAGAGTCATTGGTTCTAAACTGGGTTTTTCTTGTCATCATGGGGACTTTCTTGGGAATTTTGATGATTAAGGAGTGATTGGCTAGGTTGAGATGTGATCATGCTTGTACATAGTAGTCCACTAGATTAGGTACCTTATTTAGTTGTATTTTAGGAATCATTGCATACTTAGGACTTGTATGAGTAGAGCATGTAGTTTAAAGCATGTAGATTCTTCATTGCATTGCATATATTTGTTTGCTTCTTTTTATCTTGAGGAGTAATGTCGAGGAGGATGTCATTAGGCTTACAAGGTACACATCTTACCCTACTCTTCATTTCTTTATTGCAATCTCCCTTTTGAGAAAACAAAATTAAAAAAAAAATTGAAAACTAGAGTTGTACACTAGAGATATGGTGTAAATGTTGACTAGCTAGCTTGGTTGCACACTAGAATTGTGGTATTTGCTTTGGTTGTTTTACCATGGTAGTGTGGCACTCCCTTTGGTGATCATATCGCCATGTGTGCATGCTTTAGTCCTTAAGTCCCTTTAGGCTCAACTTGGAGGGGCTTAGCTAGTGGTTAACTCATAAAATAAATAAATGTCACTAGGGTGACTTGATCGTGAGCTGTGAGCCTTCATGTGACCACTCATTATTGTTGGTTCTTTCTCTTCCTCTTGTATGGCCCGCCATTGATTGCAGTACTAGTACTTAGCTTTGTCCTACCTAAAACCACATTAGGCAATACACATCATTTGATATGATTGAAGCATTCCTTGTTGTTTTACACC
>NCQT01064938.1:17211-36463 GCA_002740465.1 Stenocereus thurberi
TTTTTTGGCAATATTACAACAAAAAATTTATTTATCGACTTAGTCCTTTTTGGGGTCGGTCCATTTATTTTATTTTACTTTTTTTTCTTCCAATCCAAAAATTATTTGTGGGTTTTTTTGAAATCTTTACGAGATCAAATCGATGTAGTTCTTAATGCATAATTTGATTTTTAAGATTACATCATTTTGGGGGGGTATGAGCTTGGTTGTACATTTGGCTCGGGTTTGGTCCATTATGTTGGACTTCGGATTTGACAAGGATTTGAATTTTTTAAAATCTTGGTTTTTTCATTTGTTTTGTTTACTTAATACGGAACCAAGTGTTATAGAGTTGTAATTTGGTCTTCTATAAAAGAAGGGGAAGATACATAAGGATTTTTGGTCCATTTCATAAACTTGAAAATTTGAGGGGGTCAGATTCTGTATTGTGAGGCCCAACTTTTTTGTCATTTGAGTAGGTAAGATGCAATCAACTTCAAAAAATTAACTTTTTGTGAAAAGGGGGATGTTGGTTTGAGCCTATTTAAGGACTTCGCTTTGGGCTGAGCTTGAAAAATTTAATATCAAGTTTCCTACGCATCTTTGGTGGAATCAAGTCACCATAGTTCTAGTTAATACTCGACTTAAATATACACACACACACACACACACACACACACACACATACATATATATATTTGTATTATTTCCCGCTTTGCAGATTTGGTTTTAGGAGATGCATATAAAAGCCTCTTTGATTTATTGTAAAGTCATCCAATTAACAACAGGATGACCTTGTACTCATTTTTAGCATTGTCGAAAATGAACTACACCAATTTAAATGAGCTTTTTAATTCATTTATATTTGGCTTCTTTTTTCATTCAGTAGATCAAACTGCTCAAATTAATCTTTTAACTCCATATTGGAGTTGTACATAAAACTAATTGAATATTCCCCCTTCCTGTGAGAATAACTTAGGAAGTGATAGGCCCGTAAACGCACGGTGGCATTATAGTACGTCAAGGTCGATCCTACAGAGACTAGGTTAATCTATTGGGATATATTCTCTCAAGATATGGTAGGCAAATCCCAATTAGAGAACAAAGTTTAATTAATCTACTATCTAATTTAATGGATAAATAATCATAGAATTATACAAAAGTAGCAATTTCTCAATTCATGCATCAATCAAGCATTTATTCCTTAACTGGTTGTTTTAAAACTGATAATTGAAGTATCACAACCCTCTTTTAAGGCGAAGTGAAATACTTAAATCACTTTAATCATCAATTCTCATGGATTCTCGATTAGTTTAGGCTCATTAGGCATACAATTATCAAATCAATGGTTTCTCAGTCACTAATTCTCTCTCGAGACATCACACAATCAAGTCAAATCCTAGGATACTGGCATTAGAGATTTCACAATCCAAATACCCATAACATGTAAGAAAGTGATCAAAGTTCTCATAAGACAATAAACTTCTAGGATCCAATAAAACAATCCAACAATTCCAAAATACTCAAAGAAATGAACAACAAATCAAGAATTTAACTAGTATTTCCATAAATCCGAAATCAAAACAAAGTCATAATCAAAATTACAAGACATAAATCTAATTTTAGAAAAGAAAGGAGAAGAGAAGAGAAAAGAGATGCTAAGCCAAGATTGTGCTTGAACCGTCGTGCAAACCCAGCATAGAATCCTTGCAAATCTTCACTTCAACTCTATCTCTCTTTCGCCCTCTAATCTAATCCTAACTAATGGAATATGGAGAGAACAACCACGCAAATAAATGACATTAAAATCTGCTTGGAAGTTGAAAAGTTGTGAGAAAATAAACAGCCTCGCAGTAAATGAAGAGATCATGAACCGTGGCATCCACCACGGGTAGACCGTGGTGTCCACTACCTCGGTGTTCTTCTGTTCTTCTCTTTCTTTCCACGGGCATGACAACTCAGGGGCATCCGTGGGGGGTCAACATATACTCGAATGGGGATCAAAACAAGGGGAAAATGGTCTAAAATCCTGCAAACACTATCAAACAACCATACCCAAGCGTAAAACGAAAAAAAGAGTATAAACTATAACATAAAGTACACAATTTTCCCTAAAAATGTGGCAAAATGGCCCTAAAATGATATACACTTTAAACACTTATCAAACTCCCCCATGCTTAAACCGTTACTTGTCTTCATGCAAACACTATATAAAACCTACAAGGGAGACGCATCTAGGACTCAAAATATAACAGCCTCCTTTAAGTAGGCAAGCCATAGCATATCATAGGTAAGAATAACAATCAAGGCAACCCCAAATAGTACTCAATATATTTTAAAATTAGAAGGACGAGAAGTTTTCAAAAAAGTACATGACGACAAGCTCGACAATAAATTTGATCACCCCCAAAAAACCACAAAGCATATCATGCAAGCAAATGAAATTGACTAGAGGCAAGTGGAGTAGTAGAACCTCACTTTGAGAAACGTGAAACACTCCCTCTCATGTGTTTGAAATGTAGCATAGGTTCACTCAAGGCTCATTCGAAAGATGCAATCTACCATATGCTTGACAAGACTCTCAAATTCTCCGCTACTAAAATGCATTATGCACAAGACAATGAAGAGGACTTTATTCGGGTTGTAATGTGGGTTAGAAAGGTTAAGAAAAATGAGTGGACAAATGCATTTCAGACAAATGTGAAACTACTTAGCCAAGTGACTAGGGAGCAGCCAATCAAAACACCAAGAAACCTTGAAGTTAACCAACACTCTAAACCTCAAAATACAATGAACATACCCTAATGAACCATGCAAGAAATGAGTTGACAAAGAAGGAATACAAACTGTGTACATATCCAATGCCAATCAACTAGTTTTTTCCAGGTTTTTTTCTTTTCTCTTTTTTTTTGCTTTTTTTTTCAACATGATTTTTTCCTCTTCTTAGTTTTCTTTTTTCTTCAACATAACTTTTTTCTTTTTTTCTTTTTTTTTCTTTTTTTGGGAAAATGAAACTAAAATTGTAATTATTGAAAGGCATAGGATCACTAACTGTCAACTCACAACCAAAGATATATATACACAATCCAAATAAGAGGGAACCAATGCAAATACTCAATATCATCAATCCTTCAACAAACCAATATACCAAAGCCACCTTAAAACTTAATTATCCCCAAAACCACCCACTAGATAGATGAAGTGATGCTCCATAGACTTAGCTTAAAGGTAGAAATATGTGTTTGGCCAAGGGCTAATATGAAAGGATCATAACAAAGACGGATATCAACTCAAAAATGGGCTAGCAACGGGGAATAAACATGTAATACAAAGGTAGGCTATTTTGCTATGTGACTAAAATTACCAAAGAAAGAATGCCTCTATCATATCATCAATTATGCACATGCAAATGTGGTTTTGAACAAGAGTCTAGGCAAGTTCTAGAGATGCAACAGGGAAAATTCACACACATGAAAGAAACATGAGACTAAATATAATGAATTAGTCTAAATAAGGCTCAAAATCTCATGGGATATCTGCCAAAGTCTCATTAAGCTCATAAAATGACTCTCACGTACCAACATTAGTGCTAATGACTCTAGGGGGTAACTTTGTTCTCAATCAAGATAAGGGTCAAAACAAGAAATATTTACAAAACCTTCTAAAAAGTTAGCGCTAAAAGGGATTACACACCAAAAGATACTCAAGGTCATGAAAGCTTTTATGCCTAGCAAAAGCATCATTGCAGGCTATCTCAAACCAATCTACACCATCCCTACATGCAATCCTATGTGGAAATCTAAAGTACAACTAAATGCAAAATGCAAATGCAAAAAAAAAGAAACCTAAAACTATATGCTCTAATATGTATGCAAGTTAAAACCAAAATGGAAAACATGAAGCTACCCTTCCACCATGTTTAGATAAAGCATTATTATTCAAACTAAACAAAGTAAGAGATGGGGAACAAAAGAAAACAATCTCACCAGATTGAGTGCAGAATGCACCTAAACTGGGCAGCCTCGTAATAACTGGGGCTTATGGAGCATCAGCCACTCCATCACGATGTCAAGACTTGGCTCATTAAATCAGACGCTGTCAATACACGCAGGAGCTTATCAAACTCCTGGGACCACAATTTCGAAAATATAAGGTAAGAGGCAATAACCTAAATCACACCGAAGAGTATAAGGATCCTCTTAACCTTATCAATGGCCATAGAAAAATCATAGAAAGAATTAAAGAATGTAGTCTACATGACTTTCCTAGGTAGGTCCTCTAGGCATACACGATAAAGGTCAATTGAGGGATCATACCCTCGAAAATAACCTAGGGACACATAATCATCAACATTCCCATCAAGCATACTAAACATTTTGACCTCATGGCCCAGATCAACATTAGAATCACAAATCTTAGGGTTGTCAATGGGCGCATCTAAATAATACACGGGGGAAATAGGGGGTTGTGAACACGTAGGGGAAACATGGGAATGATCAAGGGGATTGGGAAAAGCATAATGAAAATAAAGGCTAGAAGACTCCTCATACAAACACTCATAACGACAACCCTCTAAAGGAGTGTTAACTAGATTATGCACCACATGAAGAGTATGTTTCGATGCACAATATGAATCATCCGCATCAGACTTAGCAATCAACACAAAAGGCTCAACCACCTCGAGCCCGATGCACTTAGCTAAAGGAAAGGATGAATCAGGTTGAGCATAGCATGCATGGAAAGGACATGAAACAATATTATGGTTAGAAGAACTACACAACTCACGCCAAAAAGGGGCATAATAAGATCTAAAATAGAATGCGCAAGGATCAGAGAATGAATACCTAGAAACAGACTAGCCTTCTTAAATTCAAATGAATCCCAAGCAACCTACTCAAGCAAATACCATGCATCATCAACATTTTTACCATAAAAATCCCAATACCTTAAAAGAGTTTGGGTTTTACCATTCACACCCTTATTTAACAATGTCTAAAATTTTCCATTTACTCACACAATAACTACATTGAGTAAGAAAGACGTTTAAACGATGTTTAGAATACCTCCAAAATAATTCATGCTCGAATTGGGGGAAATGGAAAATTGCCATTGTCGTGTTTATCTCAATTTTTTTTTATTTTTCAACTTCTTTTTTTGTGATTTGTTTATTAGATTTCTTTTTTCAAACAAAAACAAAGTTCTTAGTCAAACATATCAGGAAAAATCCAATATTCGATGCTAGTCCTTGACAACGGTGACAAAAACTTGATAGGCCTGCAAGCACACGGTGGCATTATAGCACATCAAGGTCGATCCCATAGAGACTAGGTTAATCTATTGGGCTATATTTCCTCAAGATATGTTAGAAAAATGCAAATTTGAGAATGAAATTTAACTAATCTTCTATCTAATCTAATGGATAAATAATCATGAAATTATACAAAACTAGCAATTTATCAATCCATGCATTAATCAAGCACTTCTTCCTTAATTGATTGTTTTAAAACCGACAATCGAAGTATCACAACCCTCTTTCAAGGTGAAGTGAAATATCTAAATCAAATCGATCATCAATTCTCATGGATTCTCGATTAGTTTATGTTCATTAGGCACAAGATTATCAAATGAATGGTTTCTCAGTAGGCAATTTTCTCTCGAGATATCACATAATCAAGTCAAATCCTAGGATTCCGATATTAGAGATTTCTCCTTTCAGTCCTTCATCCAAATACCTATAGCATGCAAGAAAGTGATCAAGTTTCTCATAAGACTATAAACTTCTAGGATCTAATAAAACAATCCAACAATTCCAAAATACTCAAAGAGATCAACAACAAATCAAGAATTTAACTAGTATTTCCATAAATCCAAAATCAAAACAAAGTTATAATCAAAATTACAAAACATAAATCTAATTTTAGAAAAGAGAGGAGAAGAGGAGAGAAAAGAGATGCTCAGCCAGGATTGTGCTTGAACAGCCGTGCAAACCCAGGATGGAATCCTTGTAAATCTTCACTTCAACTCTATCTCTCTCTCTCCCCCTCTAATCTAATCCTAACTAATGGAACATGGAGGAGAATGGAACGGATGGGATGAGGATGTGTGTTGAAATGAGGATAAGAGCCCCCTTTTATAGCAAAGCTGCTAGAAGCCGAACAACCATGCGAATAAATGGCATTAAGATTTGCTTGGAAGTTGAAAAGTCGTGAGAAAATAAACAGCCTCATAGGAAATGTAGACACCACGGACCATGGCATCCACCAAGTAGACCACGGTATCCATTACCTCGGTGTTCTTTTGTTCTTCTCTATCTTTCCGCGGGCATGGCAACTCAGGGGCATCCATGGGGGGGTCAACATATACTCAAATGAGGGTTAAAACAAGGGTAAAATGGTCTAAAATCCTGCAAACATTATCAAACGATCATACCTAAGCGTAAAACAGGAAAAAGAGTATAATGTATAACATTAACGCATAATTTCCCTAAAAATGTGGCAAAATGGCCTTAAAATGATACACACTTTAAGCACTTATTAGGAAGTTCAATGAAAGTGATTTTGATTTATTGGCAAGCACATGCTTTTTAACAACCTTAAATCATTTTTTGTACTTAGCCGCAAATCAAAATTTCAAATTAAGTGGATTAGTTATATCTTAACAAGATTATGATATGTTCATAACAGAATCATACTCCCAGTCATCCTTCTCTCTTAGTGGGTCTTGGTTTATAAATACTACTCCTATTTTCTATCATCTTACTCCTATTTCCTGATCAGCATATTACTTCCCCTCTACTGTTTTGAGATTTAACGAATAAATGAGACACTGATGCCCCCCCCAAAATAGTTTGTCAATTCATCGACTAGCCTCAATCAAGGTCTGTAGATTTTGCAAATTGATAGACTACTTTTTCTCACCTCCCTCCTATTTTTCTTTTAGTGCTTTAGTTCCTAATATATGGTTGCACATTTTTACAGAGAATTGAGTGGATGGGCATGAGTTGCAAATCATACATCACTTTTATGCAGGCCATTTTGCTTTTTTTTTAAATTAAAAAATTGTGTTTTTGAACACCATTTTTGGAGAATTTGGGAGTTTTGCTCCTGGTTTAATCACAGTGGGCTCTTTTACTTTGTTAAAATGGAGCAGCCCCATTTTTTAAGATCTCTATATCTTTTTTTGAAGGTTTAGAATTTCTATAAGAAGAATACAAGCTTTATGGCCAAAGACAAACAATGAAGTCTTCATTCAATTATTCAAGCATCTTAATATCCATGAACTCACTGTTTTCATCAGAAATTCTCCATTTATAGGTCCAACAAGGATCTGGCAAGATCTAAGGGACTTGTAGATCTAGTAGGAACCATTAGTTTTGTAGTCCAACGGGACCAAAGATCCGGTAGGATCCTTGTTTGGTTTGAGAATCCAGCTAGACCTGAGTTTGGGATTAGAATTTTGAAACTAAGTAGGATTCGAATTGTGAATACTCTAGGCAGCCTTTGTCTTGTATGTTCATATCATAAGTTCTTTCTCATCTTTGGTCATCAGTGACACGAATACTTAAAGATGGTGACTTGAGAGATACAAAGAAGATGAAAATTAGTTTAACCTTGTTGTTTCCTTACCTTTAAGCTTCAATTTATGGAAAACATTAATATGGTTCTGTTGCTCAATATTTTTCTTCCTTCTAACGACTCTTGCTATGTTTCTTTTATGATTATACAGAGCCTTGCCCTTTCTCATGTATTTTTTCTCTTCTCTTTGCCTTTTTCATTTATCCAGGTTTCTGCTTTAGTACGTCCCGCCCTCTATGTATCGTATGTGATGGAGATAGATGCTTCCCCTTTTTCCACATTGCCTAGAGATAAGAAAGTGGTCTGGGTGGGAGGTTTGGTGGTCAATCAAGAAACCACCTATCATGCCCAACATTTTAATTCCTCTTTTTTTTTAAAAAAGAAAAATACTAACCATTCAGAAGAAGGGTTGTTCACATGGTCATCCTTCAAGGCACAAACATGCTATGCTCCACTTGGTTTTAAGAAACCATTATTTTTTTCCATTGATGTCAAGGGTTCATGACTTTTTCCTTGTTTCTTTTTCTTTTTTTAAAACCTAATTGTGTGTGTTCTTGAATCAAATACACAAGGTCCTAATTTTTTTAGGTCCCTAATTAAAATTTCGACCCCCTTTGTTTTCGCTATGGACTCATATTAAATTTATTGGTGTTAATTTTGAAGAATTATATTTATCAAGATTTCATGTTTAGTAATTTGTATTGTTCATCTTAGAATCTTAGGTAATATGATGAATACACGCATTTTATGAGCTCCTTTGCCATTTATTAATTAGACCCCCTTTGTATAAAGGATAATTAATGATTATAGACGTGACTCTTGGAAAGAAAAGGGCTCCACTTCAAAATGGTCGAGAATGTGACTACAGGCCTCATTATCGGTGTTCAAACTCTTTGAAAAGTTTCAATGTAATCCCTTCCTCCACCCTAGCATCTATCTTGGTTAGGAAAGTTATAATTAAGAAAGGGACACTCCATTATCATAGGAATAACAAGAACAAATATGTTGACGTAAGCAAGGATTACAAAAACTATTTTAATGTCACTGTACTTGAGAAGGTCAATACTGGATATTGTGGAAGGCAAAGATATCAAGTTGAAGATGAATTTTACCCAACCTTACATAGGCTTATTATAAGAAGAAGGAGTTGGGGATTAGCCTTCCAATTTCGTCGTTATTCAACTTTTATGACAGGGGTGATAAAATGGACCAAAGGAGTGCTTATTCATTTCGGAGAACCATTGACATAGGCTGGTATATTTGGTGCCATTGGCTTACCTTAATTTCCATACCACTTTGACACAAATGTATGGTGGGCCTTTTATGAGCATTGGAGTCCATTAACCAATAGTCTTCATCACTGCGCAGGTGAAGTTGACATTTTACTTTCTGATTTAGAGCAGATTAGAGGTTTGCCCATTCTAGGAGCTACATACAAGGAATCCTTTCCTCTGAATAAGGACACGGTTGATCATAATAAATATCCCATTATAGTTATTAAGTTGTTGCATATTCATGCTGAGCTTTGCAAGTTTCACAAAGTTAAGCATATGTATTATGACCTTTGCTTGGACCATTTTTACAAAGAATATTTGGTCTACTTCGCATATGGGGAATAAACAAATTCTGAGAAAGAGAAAGCTAAGGCAAAGAAAATGAGCCTTGCTCATATTTCCCCTCAAGAGCCAATGACAACCTTGAATGTTGCAGTTGAGGGTGAATTCGCTGCTTTCTTAGCCTTCTGGTTGTGTTGTTTTGTCTTATGTCATGTTAAGGACGTCATAAGACCAGAAACATTTGTAATGGTTGCATTAATGAGGTCTAGGCAATGAATTTGTTTGGCTGCAACAATGCTTGGTTATATCTATCATGGCTTGGGGGAGGCAGCAAGTCATCCAGACCATCCTAAAAAAGGTAGCACAATTTTTCCCAACCATTATGTAATATGTTGGTTAGTAGAGTTATTTCCTTGTCTCTATTATCGTCGTCTAGATAGTGACTGTTTGGGTAACTTTCCCAATCCTATTTATTATGCTAGGATGCTTGGTGGCAGACTTATATTACGCCAGGCTCGACATGTTTTTAGGAATGGTAGATATCTTTTTCTTAGGCCAGCTAACATCATGAGGACTCTCATATTAGTATAGACGTGATTGACATAGGGCTAACAAATGAGGATTTTAAATTTCTTTTATCTATTTGATCCTCTGTACTTCCGTTACATGTTGAAGCTGAATTAATTTTGGAACCATATTACTCCAACTGATTTGCCTGCCAATTTAGATTTGATCAAGGGGTTCCATCTAATCGCTTGAGCTTTGTTAGAGCTCTTCAATAGCAAAGGAATGTGATGGATCTTGCACAAGCTTATCCTGTTCTTCAAAGACAAGATATAGGGATGAGGGTTTATGTTCCTGCTGCGTATTATAAAGGAGTTTGTTCCTGGCAGTATTGTAATTGGTGGACCAAAATTAGCACTCCTTGTTTAAGTCAGTTAGTCGAAAAGGTTCACCAAACTACAACAAATAAGAAAGAGCTTTTGAGGGAAGCCATTTACACTATTGATCATTTACGCCCTCTCTATGAGTTTGTTCCTGGAGCTGTTGAGATTTCGGGGGTTATAGGCGACAACTGATAGTTATGCCAAGGAGAAATCTTCAGTATCGTCATCTAAAAAAGGAAAAGCCAAGTTTTTCAGAGGCATAAAAGGCCATTAAATAAGAAGTATAAAAGAACTCATAGGGATCTATCACATACTATAGCAAATTCTCGTGATCAATCACCCATTGAGGTGAATTTCAAGAGTGCTTGTTATGACGACCTTGATTATTTAAATTCTGAGGTAGGAGATGGCACAGGATTTGAAGATTTGCTCATCACAAGCTTAGACATTCTTGTAGAACATAAAGCTTTGAATCAACAATATGTTCCTATAGAAAAAGTGGAAGTACCTTTACGTGAGGCACCCCTTCCTGTAGCAGAGTATCCTGTTTCAGTAATCATTGCTATTGTTCCTATGTATGGCACTTTTGACAACTTGGTTGAAGCCACACCTATCCAAAGCATCCCTACCTCCTTAACAACTCTTTTGCGCAACTTGAAAGAAGACTGGGTCTAAGAGAGCATTTTCAAAGGCATCAACGTGATTATTAGCATTATTTCTTATTACGACTCTGCCAAGGCTTGATTGGCTAGCAAAGCACTAGTTTCTCAATCCTTGAATGCACTTCGTTCCATAATTATCNTCTATAAGCTTAGTACAAGAGAGATTTACTGGCTTTCCTCCAAGATAGAGGAGATATTTGGCATAGTTGAGACTGTCACACATATCGACAAGTTAGTAGATATTCATCAGATTAAAGCTTTGTCGGACCAAGATCTCACTTATTCTTCTGAAATTGCTTACGTCAAGGATTAGCACAATAATTTATCCAGTGAAGCGTCAAAGCTTATACTAAAGGAGCAGGAGACCTTAAAGGAAGAGGAGCGGCTCCATAAGATATGAGAGGATTTGATCATCTAATAGCAAAGTTTGATTGAAGCAGAGAGCAAGCTGAAATCCTCTTTGGATTTGAAGAAAAGGGAAGCTAATAAATAAAAGTAGACATAGCTAAACGAAAATTTTGAAGCTGCAGAATTTGGAGAAAGAGAAGGACCATCTCAAGAATTTAATTGGCTCTGTAACCTCCTTTAATAATGTTTAGATTTCTTTACACTTTTTTTTTTAATTCTTTTGCATTTGTATCTCCATCCTTTAGCCCATTTTGTACTGTACCACTTATGCTAATACAATAAAACTAAAACATTCGTTCCTTTATTCTTTTGCTCCTTCATTTTTTTAATAGTACTCCCTCTTTCTCCTCTCAGCTTTCAAATGATGAAAATCTAAATAATTACATAGTAAAGAGTAATTAATAAATTATCTTCAGTACAAGCATTACATGATCATTAGATGCATCCCATACAACATAATGGGGAGTTATTTATTTTATGGCTAGGTCCAGCAAGAAGCTAGATTACTTACATAGCCCCTTTTTGAGGGATCAAGCCTACCATAGTTTAATGCAATTCAACCATCTAGAAACTTCAAGTAAAGAATTTCTTTACAAATTTGCCAGTAACACACGTATATACAATTCGTTCGTCATTATTTGCAAGCTCATATGCTCTCTTGAGGAAGACCTTCATAAGTAGATAAGGGCCCTATCATTTGGACTCAAATTTCCCTTATACATTTCGATTGATGACAAAAGTATATACTTAATGGGTGAAACTTAGCTTGTCTGTTGAATGCACCAGCCATCTGAGCTTTGTAAATTTCAAGCCTTTGCTGAGCCATTAACCAATGCCCATCTAATGCTTCAAGTTTATCTAGTCTTACTTGAGTATTTTCATTTGGATCAGTGAACTACGTGATTACTCTTTCAGAAGGCAATTGCACCTTAAGCGGTAGCCCAACTTCTGAACCAGACTAAGTTATAAGGCGTACAACCAGTTGTTGTTTGAACTGTGGTTCGATAAGCCCACAAAGCTTCTAGTAGTTGTTCATGCTAATCTCTCCTTATTTATGAGACCATTTATTTAGAATCTTACAAAGAACCTGACTAAATACTTCAGCTTGACTATTTGACGATGGATATAGCTTGAGGAGAAGCTATGTCTGAACTTGTACTTCTCTACAAGCCTTGTCATCGCTTAGTTTTTAAAATAAAGAGCATTATTTGAAATAATATTGTACGGGACTCCATATTTGTAAATGATATAGGTCCTGATTGAGTTTGCAACTTATTTTTCCCCCACTTCTGTTAGCAAAATAGCTTCAGCCCATTTCGAGAAAATAACCTGTGGCTGCCAGAATGAATACATGGCCACAGGAGAAGGGTGGCTTAAAAGGTCCCATGACCCCTAGCCCTCGTGTATCGAAAGGCCAAGATAATATGTTAGGGTCGAGTAATTATGGTGGCTGATGATTAAAATCACCATGTATTTGACAAGCTTGACATGCCTTGGCATACTTCATTGCATCTTAGACCATGGTCGGCCAATAATAGTCCAATCTTTTAATTTGATCAGTAAGTTTTAGACTTGCTTAATGAGCACCACATACCTCGGCATGAACTTCATTTAGGACGTATATTGCCTCCTGTCTCAACAATCATCTAAGCACCACCCCATTGAAAGTTTTTTTGATACAAAGTGTTATTTTTAAATGTAAATATTAGTGCTCATTGTTTCACATCTACCCTATTCTTTGAGCCAGTGGGTAAGATGCCATACTGAAGGTACTAAATGAGAGGATGTCTCCAATCTAGTTCTTAAATTTTAAAAATCGAGACTATATTTATTTCTTTTGTTTTGTCAAAACGATCTAAGGCTGAGACCAATAAGTGACATTCCCCAATGGTTATTTGAATTTCTCTTTCCTCCGGGAGTATTAGTGAAGCCACTAACTTTGCTAAGGCATTTGTCTTATCATTTTCAGACCTAGACACATGGATGACTTCTACCTGAGGAAATTGGTTCATGAGAAACCTCGCCCTTTAGTAAAGGAGAACTAATTTGGCATTTCTTACTTCATACTGACCATTTATTTGTCGAATAATTAAATAGGAATCCTCAAGTACTTTAAGTTGGTCAATACGCATTTCAAGGGCTAATTCGAGGCCGATGATGAATACCTCATATTCAGCCATATTATGGGAACAAGTATCAAGGATAGAGAATGAATAAGGAATAAGTCCTCTTATTGGTGTGACAAATAAAATCCCTACTCTAGCTCCTCAACTCTTTGATGCCCTATCAAAATATAATTGCCATGATTTTTTTTTCAACAAGCATAACTTCATCATCTGGCATATCATCTGGTGGTTCTTCATTACTGGTCATGGATGTGCCGCTAGGAAATCAGCTACAACTTGTCCTTTTATTGCCCTTTGAGGCACTAACTTGATGTCAAAATGGGCCAAAAGCATAACCTATTTAGCCAATCTCTATGATAGCACAGCCTTAGATAATATATATTTTAATGGATCTACCTTTGAGATTAAATCGATCTGATGGGATAGCAGGTAGTGCCTTAACTTTTGAACGATGAAGATTAATGCAAGGCAAATTTTCTCCATGGAGGAGCAATTTATTTCTGCACCCACCATTATCCAGATGATATAATGCAAGACATTTTCTTTCCCTTCATCATTACATTGAGCCAACATAACTTCTAAAGACCATTCAAGGATTGCTGTATACAAAATTAGGGGTCTTTCCTGCACTAAAGCCACTAGTACAGGTGGTCTTGTTGAGTATTGTTTGATGCTTTCAAAGACATTTTAACAAGTTTGATCCCAAATGAAAGTCTTGTGAAAGGTTAACACCTTCCTGACAAATTTAAGATGAGCTGCCCTATATAAATCAACCTTCCCTGCAAACCTCACAATTCTCTTAATTTTCTTAAAAGGGCCATTTAGATAATGGCTTTGACTTTGTCGGGGTCGATTTGAATTCCTTCTTTCTCAACAAGAAAGCTGAGCAACTTCCCCGAAATAACCCCAAATGTACATTTTTAAGAGTTCATCTTGAGTTGATGTATGCATAACTTCTCGAAAACCTTACTTGGGTCATGTGGGTGATCTCCGTAATCTTTTGTCTTCACAACCAAATCGTCAACATAACATTTAACTAGGTTATGGAGGAAGTCAGGAAAAATGATTATCATGACTCTTTGGTAAGTGACCCTAACATTTTTTAAACCAAACAACATTACCGTATAATAGTATATGGCATGTAGTGTCCAAAAGGCAGTTAAATCCTTATGTTTAAGCTCCATCTTGATTTGATTGTTCCTTGAGAAACCATCCATGAAAGATAGAGCTCTAAATCCTGTAGGCATCTACAAGGAGCTTGATGATTGGTAAATCATCCTTGGGGCACATATTGTTTAAGTCCCTGAAGTCCACTCATATGTGGAGTTGACCATTTTTTTTCAAACAGGGACGACGTTAGCCAACCAAGTTAGGTATTAAATTTCACAAAAGAAGTTAGCCTGTATGGGCTTGTCTACCTGAACATTTATTTGGATTGTTAGCTCGAGAGCGCCGTTAAGGCTACTTGATTGGCGTCACTGCTTCAAAAATGGTCAACTTATCAACGTTGATACTTGGATCCAAACCCGACATGTCTTGATTGTCCCCAGGTAAATAAGTCTTTGTATTCTTAAAGGAGTTGCTCATATTGTGCCCCGTCTTCATCATTTACAATGGCACTCATCAAAGTTAGCTTAGGATCATTAGTTGTCCCTAGATTTATCTCCCAAAGCTCATCGATTGTTGCTTGACCGCCATCTTCCATTTTTGGTGGTGCAGGTTGAACCACCTCAACAAAATTCTGAGAGGGATCTCGTTCAAAAGTCAAGTCATCATTTAAGCTTTTAGTTGAATCAGATTGAGGTTGAACTTCACCACACATTTCATGGTCAGTTGTGAAAATCTCCTGATGTTTGGAAGATTCTTGACAGGGAAATTCAAAATTTTGAATACTTTCCTCATCCACAATGGACACAACATTAACTTGTTCTACTTGCTCAAATTTGTTTTGTTTACAAACCCAAATAAGGCTCCTAGGCTGTTGCTCTTCTTTTCAGCTTCCTTTTCTTCTGTTTTTTAACTCGGGTTTTCTTTTGCTTAGGCTCATTAACTTTCCCAAGTCCTTGAAAGACCAAGATTCAAGGTTAGACTTGCTCATTTTGGGGGAACATCTCTTGTTCATGGGGTGTAAAAACTACATCATTTATGCCATAAGCCTTAAGAACTCCCAATCATGTGATACTAGAAGATTTTCAAAGCTATCCCCTTGAAATAATGCTTTTAGGGCTCCATCTTTGTGATAGATTTTTATTTCCTTGTTGGCTTTGACAAGTCCCCTATTATTGTTGTTTTTAGTCTTTCTTTGAGATGGTGGTGATCCTCTTGGAAGTGGACTACTTGAAGAAGATGCTTCTATCAAAGGAGTCTCCTCTTAAAACCACTCTCTTATTGCCAAGTGATGTTCTTATAATTAAGTGTTCTTTGGGCATTGACAGGTCAATTCTTCAGAGGGGAAAAGTGTGACTCCTGACAAGGGAGTTCACAATTTCCCTTATTGGTGTTTAGGCCTTTTGGCCATCCTTTCTTTTGTCCTTAGGCGTGTATTTGAACAACACCCTTGATCGTGGGGATTGATGCTCCCTGGCATAAATGTTGACAGCCTGAATGACCTTTTGAGGCAAAATAAGAGCCTTGGGATTTTCTTTTTTGCTACCCCCGTTTTGTTCTAAAGTAACTTGGGAGGTTCCTGAATTTGCCGATTTGTTAACTTGTCATTAACGTAATCAACATCTTCCCCATGAAAAGGATTTGCATCCCATCAGATTCTTATCTCATTGCCATGCTTATTAGTGTATTTCAAACATACTGAAGAGTTGAGGCAATAGCCTTGCTAGTGTGGAGCCATGGCCACCCGAGTAAGGCATTGTAAGAAGTATCGACATCTATTACATGAAAGAAAGCATTCGTGTAGAAGTCATCTAGCTCATCTTTCAAAGCAATAGTGCCTAAAGCTTTTTGCCCTACCTGATTAGATCCTTATGTTGTGAGTAAAGTTAGGGACAATTGATTTAGTGTTATCCCTATCTCTCTCAACATCATTAACGGAAGAAGGTTGATCACATAATCATAATCCAGTAGGATCCGATTTATTCTTTTATCCTTGATTAGACTAGTGACATATAAAGGCCTATTGTGATTTGCGAGCTTCAACTGGAGATCCTCATCAGAGAATGTTATGTGGCTATACATGCAGTACACCAATTTAAAGGGGAGGAAAACACCTCATCCACTTCAATAGGATCAACTTGATCCTTATAATCATCAGGGTGCATTAACATTTGAATAAGTGCCCTTCTGAGCTCCTTTGACACTTAGGCGCACTAGGATTCGCTTGAGGTGGGAGATGACATAATAACAGATCTTCTCCTCGTGAGACCCCTGACAAACTTGAAAAGGTATCGGGATGGGAAGATCCTTCTTAGGCCCCTTAGTTGACTCTTTGTCCGTACGAATACCTTTGTTATTTAAGCTCGACGGGCTTGTTTTCCTTTCATTGTGTTTTTTAGCATTCCCCAATGTTGGTGGCCCTGCTGGTGTCATTTTCTCTTTTTTCACTGATTCTAGCAGTTGGAGTTAACAACCGGACCGAAGAGTTATTTGATCCACTTCTTGAGTGGTATTTATAGGGTTAGCATTTACTTCTTCCCACTTATCGATAACTATACAACATTGGACCACTTCATCTTCTAGCGCATTATCATCATTAGAGGGATCATTACCGAAGAAACCCTTGGGGATGTAATCACGTAAAGTGAAAGGGGTCTTAATATGTATCAGTGATATTTACTTCTCTTTAGAAGTTATCTTTGGCTTCTTTTTGGCCTTCGACTTCTTCTTTTTGCTTTTTCTTATTTTTCTTTTGTAGTGGTTTCTGTCCTCATATTTTAACTCCTACTGACTGTGAAGCTTGGGTCACCCCTTGTCGAAATGACCTCCTACTGAAGTAAGTTTGCCACCCAAAGTCATCATCATTATTAGCATCCTCTAATGCCATCTATGCCTTTAGACTTGGGTCTAGGTAGATTTCGTACATGGTTGGCGCTTCTGGTGCAGGAGAAGGCATATTTGGATAGGTCCATACTACTGTCATATCATCATCAACGATGAATTTGATGGGGACTACACGAGGTGGTAATGACACCTTTGGGAACCCTTCATTAATTTTTGAGGATAATGTGTGAGAGTCATCCTTTTGCTCAACAATTGAGGTTGCATTTGATGATGCAGTAGGCCCTCTAGATAGAGCTTCTTCTATCTTAATTTCTCCCCTCCTGATCATATCTTCGATTATGTCTTTGAAGACATAACAATCCTTTATGGGATGACTAATGATCCTATGGCACATGCAGTAGATAGGGTCATTTGTCTTGTAAGCATCGGCAGGCTGCTTTGGCTCTAGAAGGCTTATGGCTTTTGCAGCCATCAACTCATCAGATATCCCCCGCACATCATCATCATCGAGGGCATTAAAGTTTATTTTTCTAATGAGCAAGTTGTCTTTCCACATTGCTTCCCTTAGATGTGAGGGCATTAAAGTTTTGACGCTCAATAGTGCCAACGTATGTAGCGATTTGAGGATTTAAGTTATTAGCACACATTTGAACTGCTGATTATTCGCTTAGCTTCTATGGGCATTGCAAGCTTAGACTCCTCCACCTCGTAGTGAAGTCATTCACACTTTTATTTAGCCTCTGGCATGTGTTAGCAAGGTCTATTATGGAAATATTTCATTTTGAACTCATGCATTGAGCCAAAAATGCCCTTTGGAGGTCATCCCAACTGTGAATTGACTCAGGTTGAAGCTGAGTATACCATGTAAAGGCTGCTCCTTTAAGGGATTAGACAAACTAACCAATTAATAATGCATCATTTAAAGCAGTTTCTCCACATGTTGAGTATAAATGAGCCAAACATTCATGTTGCGACCCATTTATTCCATCGAACTTCTTAAAGTTCAGCTTTTAGTAACTTTTGAGGAAAGGAATCGAGTCATGCTGACTTGGATATAGGTTCTTGTATCCTAACACTTGAGGATTCATGGCGACTTGGTGCTCCATAATCCTTTAGGCTATCAGCTCCTTAATATCTTGCGGAGTGATGACTGTATTGCTACTATTAACCTCATTAGTTTTTTTCACCCTCTCTACTATCGAGATGAGTCATGAGGCTAGCGATTCCAACCTCGTTTTCTCCAAGCTTCCTTTATAACTCCTGTGTTTGTTCCTTGAGGTTTGGAGTACTAGTTACTATGATCGGCATGTTTTTCGCCTCATCATCCTCAGTGATTTGGCCTTGTGGGATGACAACTGACAGCTCCTCTTCTTGGAAGAGGGTTCTGAGGTTATAAAAGACAGGACTTATAACTTCATCTTACTCTTGGGCTGGTCTTGGCCTTGATCAATAGTGGTAACCGAAGATTGTAAGGTAACCTCAGCACATGTTAATGCTTTGTCCCTTGATCTTGTGATTAAGCCATTATATGCATGTGATTCAAGCCTAACACTTTGGCTCTATGATCTAGAAGGTAATATCCTTATTCCTTTTATA
The DNA here is from genome assembly GCA_002740465.1 of Stenocereus thurberi. Classification (NCBI taxonomy): domain Eukaryota; kingdom Viridiplantae; phylum Streptophyta; class Magnoliopsida; order Caryophyllales; family Cactaceae; genus Stenocereus; species Stenocereus thurberi. The sequence continues at coordinate 35,951 of NCQT01064938.1, forward strand.
GGATTAGCAGGACAAGTAGCATCTGTGACCTGCAGAGGTCTTAACACCATAATAGGGAGCTTGAGGTTAAAGGTTTAATGAATTTAATCTTCGAAGTTTTAAGTATTGTTTCCTCCTCTGAATAAGAGGTCATCATCACTTTAGCCATGGGGATATCTATAGGGATAACCCCGATAAAAATCTACCTCATCAAGCGGATTTGAGGAGCCTTTTTAACTCTTGAGGTTCCTTCCCCAAGTGGCTTATCGGGGTTCTTCAAGGTTGGGAGTTTTCTGCTTGGATTTGCCCAATTCCTAGTGGATGTAGTGACCCAAATATGCATTGGGCCTGAGGTAGGGACTTGAGCTTGCTTACGGGCTAGATTAGAGACCTGAGCTTACCTTGATTGGGTTGTTACTTAGGTTGCTGGTACCTCCTTTGTAAGGGTTCTACTCCAAGTTAGAACTTGTTTGGGATGGGGAGCTGACACTAGGTTGAATATAGAACTATTGAGGGGCACATTGTGGAGGATGA
>NCQT01064970.1:27828-40422 GCA_002740465.1 Stenocereus thurberi
AATAATCACACAAGGAAAGCAGAGATGAGGATGATTAGATGGACATGTGGATATACGAGAATGGATAGAATTAGAAATTGAGTAATTAGAGACTTAGTTAAAGTGACTCCCATCGAGGATAAGTTGAGAGAAACAAGAGTCAGATGGTTTGGCCATGCGAAAAGGAGTAAGGATGCTCCAGTGAGGAGATATGAGATGATTAACATCGCCGAAGGTAAAAGAGGGAGAGGACGATCAAAGAAGAGTTTGGATGAGGTGATTAGAGAAGCCTTGAAAGTTGTGGGGTTGATGGAGGACATGGCCCAAGATAGGAGACTATGGCGAGATAGGATTAAGATTTTAGATCATAGAGAGTTAGCCTTGTAGTTGTCTCTCGATTGCAGTAGGGTAGGGTTGGTTATAGTTTTTTCGTACATCGTATCTGTATGCAAGTAGTACATGCATCTGATAAGAGACATTGTTTACCTACCTCTGTTTATTAAGGTAAAATACATTCCTCTACTATACTGTACTTATGTTTACATAATTACTACCGCCTGATTTATTAGTACTCCTTAGCTCATTTCCTATTGCTTATCGTTAGTTTTTCTCCATAAATGTTTTTACAAAATCGTTCTTCTACAAAAGGTTTTCACAAAATCTTATTTTGTAGGTCTATTGAAATCAGCCTCTCTACGGGTAGGGATGAGTAAGTGAGTAGTAAAGTAGAGAGAATTCAAATAGGAGAACAATTTAGGACTTTAGATTTCACCTTTGATGCCAATATTGATTACTACTTCAAATGGGGATTCAATTTATCTCTTGTTCAACCTAAGCTATAAACATTAGGTCATAAATTAAAAAGAAGATTATAATTATAAAGTGATATAATTTATCTAGTGATTTAGCATGAACTATTCTTTTTAGACATAACTCATCTAGTTTCTAGCATAAGTTATTCAATTTAAACAATTATAATTTTAAGCCCAAATTACATAATCATCATATTAGCCTACAAGGTCTAATATTTATTTGATATAGCAAATTAAACTAGTGTCATCAACATGATTAAACATTAGTGTTAAGATGCATAAGTAGATGATTATCAAACATAAACTCAAGATTATACAAAAGAGACAAAAATAATCCCATAAGAAATTAGCAAAAGAATATTATTACCAGGGATCCATTCTAGTTCTAGAATGAGTAGTTTAGCCGGCTATTGTTGGTGAAAACATCATTGGAATTGGTATATTTCACTTCCTATGTCCAAACCTTATACTCAATTACACAAAATTATGAAATTTAGTGTAAACTCTCAAGTTTGACTCACAAATGAGATGAGAAGAGAAGAGAAAAATTGCTAACAAAGCTTATGTTCTTCTTAACCTCTCAACCCAAATGGTTTTGTCTTACAAAGATTCTCTCTAGAAAAATGAAAGATGGAAGAATAAGAAGATGCTTGAGCAAGAGAGTGGATGAATGTGTATGTGTATGGATGCTTCAACCTATGACCCCTTTTATAGTGGAAAATCCACCCCTTAGGATACCCCAAAATTAATGAAATTAATTCCAATTAATTTGGGATGTTACATACATGGCCATGACTAGTCATAAGTATAGAATTAATCAAAAATTAACTAGCTTTGACTAGGTCACTTGGGGGTTGCTCACAAAAATCAAGTCTTGGTTGCTTTGGAGTGCTGGGCTGCTGATGAGGTGTTTAGGCTGTGAAGCTCAGCCCATTCAAGGGAAGTGAGAAGAGAGGAAAGGATTGGAACGGGCCGAGAAGCAGGCCCAATGAGGGAGAGGAGATAGGCACTGGGCTGCGTAGTAGGGAGAGGAAAAAAAGAGAGAGAGGAGGCTGGATTTGGGACAGACGGGCCGCGCCTCATAGGCCCAGGAAGAGAGATGAGTGAGGAGAGGAAGAGCTGGACCGGCTGGGTTTGGGAGCCGAGCTGGGCCGCTGGCTGGACTTCGGTCGGGCTTCGGCTGAACAAGGCCCACACGGGCTGACCTTGCTGATTCCTTCTTTTTTTTCCCTCTTTTTTTCTTTCTCTTGGGCTTGAGCTTGGACTTCAAGCCTCGTACATGTTGGAGGTTTGAGTAGAATTAATCAATTCAGCCCAAATTCTTCTACATTTATTTTACCTGAAAATCACATAAATTATGCATTATTTACTCATAAAATATATTTTAAAGACTTAAAAGTTGGTGAAATGAAGGAAAAAATTATATATAAAATATGAATTATCAGATGTTGGTTGAGGTAAATTGCCTACATCTGGATCTCCTCAGACCCCGCGAAACGAAACCCACACTGGGAGGTGGTGGTGGTATTATTGTTGTTTGAATTCAATTAAATTTACTACTCTACTATATTTTACTTTTTCTTTTAATTGTTAAAACAAATAAAATTAAACAAATAAAAACCTAAAAACTTATTCTTAATAGTCCAAAATATTCTAAGCCTAATCCTAAAACAAAAAACATCTAAATGTTCTAGAAAAATAAAAATATAAATAATGAACAATATTAAACTAAAAATTAAAATAGAAAATAACAAGTAGAAAATTAAAATCAAAAATCATAGAAAATCACCTAAATTAACAATGTGCAAGCTCCTAAATTTATAAACTTGGAGAAATATCTAATTACATTTAAAAAAATAAAACAGAAAATAATTGCAAAAATACTAATAGAAAATGAAACCTAAAATTAAATAACTAATAGATGGCACTTAAATAAATATGAAAATAAATAAAAACATTAATCAGAGACTTATTCAAATGCTAAAAACATAAAACCAAAAATACAAACGTAATTTTTAGATTTATTAAAGTAAAAACCTACACCTATCCAATTTAAAAAATAATTTTGAAACAAATCATCAAATAATTTTCAAAAATTATCAAATTAAAGACCAGCAAATTAGCACTTTATAAAAGCATAGAGTGGCATAGAATACATTAAAACACAAAAGAAACTATTTTTAACCTAATTTCTATCAATGATAGCAAAAACAGAACATAAAATTATTCTAATAATTAATCTTAAATTACTAAGACACACCTAAAAGACTACTCTTTTGGGGGTGAAGGTAAACAATTTAACACTAAAGTCTACACATTTAAGAATTAAAATTGACAAACTAAATAAATCAAATGCAAAGCAAACAAATAATTAGCAAAGATACTAAATTTAAGAAGACATTTAGTATAATCTATATCCACTATGCAAATTAATAGTTATCATCAACACAAAAATTGACTTTTCAATAAGTTAGACTGTAAAAGACGTCCATCAGTGGATCTTTTCTATTTTTCCTTACATCATAGTTAACTTAAGTCTAAACCTAATATAAACCATACTATGTTTGATAGCACAAGAATTTAATCAAAATAGAGCATTCAAAATTAGAAAAACATGATCTAATACCTTGTAACCAACTTACCAGTAAATTGATGTAACAACGATCTTTCTAATTAAAACATATGAGTTTGAGTCATCTTTGATCAATTGGGGTGATACTTGTGCTTAGAAAGGCTAAAGCTTATACATACTAAAGCCTTTCAAACTATCATATGAATTTATATCAAACTAATTAACTTGAATCCTAATTGATGTAGCACAAATATCATCAACAACAAACACAAACATTTATAGAATCATGGAATAAAAATCAACTAGACAATAAGGCACAAAACGGATTTCAAAATAATTAATTTAGCATGCTTTCAAATAGATTATGCTGAGTATGAAAATATGTTACTCACGCATATTAAAAATTAAAACACAAAAAAGTTCCAATGCTCTAGTCTAAACTAAATCAAGCAAAAAAAATATATAATACTATGGTAAATAATATGGAGATAATGCTATTGATGTTGGTGTTGGAGGATTTAGGCACTAATGATGTTAAAGAGATGACAAAGTTGGCGAGGATGTTGATGATGGCATGATGATGGAGATGGAGGTTATGTGATGGTCGTGGAGATGATCAAGAATAGGATGCAGGTGATATTGATGGTCATGAAGAAGATGGATTTGGCATGGAGATCAAGAGACGGTGGAGATGGCGTGGTATCTTGGACGTCTAGGAGTTGCTGCATTTATACCGTAAACAATCTAACAAGGGTTTTGTAAGATCTCTTCTTTTCGGAGTCTTCCGCCTCCTCTTCAATTTAGGTGTAGTAATCTTATAATTCTAAACCAAATAAATTATTATAAAAATAAATATTTTTCATAAATCATTATTTTTGGATCAATTTGATAAATTCACTTCGAAAGTCTTTCGATAATTAAAACCCCCGTTTTGACGTCTTTTCTTCTCCTCTTTACTTCATTAATCCTTAACCTAAAAAATACACAAAATAAGTAAAGTAGACAAAATAATATATATAATATAAGCTAATAGTTCTTAAAAATATGTATAAATCATAACCTAACAAATTCCCCCACAATTAGATTTTAGACGTACTCGTGCATACAAATCTAAGACTTGAACTAAAAACTACCTATCTTTCTAATAAAGTCACACATAAGATATGCAATTTAGACTAGGCATTAGCTTGCTTTGCAATCAGTTTAATTCCAAATTTGTTAGTTTCTCCTCCAACAAGTGAAAAACTACTAAATATCAAACTGTCATCAAAGAGTTTTTTCATCAGCCTCACAATATCATTAACAAAGTAACAAGAGCAATAATCATTCATCTCATTTAGTATGAACACATTGACCAAGAGGTCTACAAAGTTAAAGATTGGAAACATTAAGGTGTTATATGGTTATACAGCCAATTGAACTAGGGGAAATAACTCATTGAAATTGATTCCAAACTTGTCTTGCAATTCTTTTTTGGGGGGGTCAATTTCTTTCTCTTTTTTCCCGTCTTTTTTATACTCCATAGGCGTACATATTCGAGGCCTAAATAGGGTCCTCGAAATTAAACACTCCCTATCTCACACTCACCCGAATGGTGGTGCCGGAGTTAGTACTTTATTTGTTTTTTTGTCCTTAATCTATATATGTTAGTCTGGTTCAAGTCATTGATCGACACTCAAAGGGGTACGATTCTCCCGCCATGGGTTCTTTGATACAGAAGCCTCAACTTGAGAACTAAACTTAAGGGGAAAAGGTGTAGAATCACCTACTCATACCTATGTTGGTAATCTAATAGTTTTTTTAATAAATTATTGTTGGCATATTTGAGTTGTAGACGACCTTTAACAAGGTTAACTCTTCCAACACAGGTCTTCTCCGTACACAAGCCGCTTAAGGGGGACAAGTGTGGTTTGTTTGAACCAACCTGTGTTGGTAAATCAACCTTTTTTTCTATAAGATAAGAAACGTCACAATTTTAATGAGTTATTAGTAGGAAAACAAGCTAGACCCTTACATTGTCTCTAATGCAGTTATATAACATGATCAAATAAGATGAAAATCATGACTATCACTCATTAAAGAGATATATGAAGATCAATTCAAACTACTCTGAATGCTTGTTAGCATGCTCAAAAGTTCCCACCGACAAAGGAATAAACTGAAAAAAGAAAAAAAAAAGCAAGAAAGTCTCGTATAAACCTATATTCAAAGAGTATTTTACAAAAAAGACATTAAAGGACTTCCAAAAAAAAAGTTTTTCTTTGGTTTTTTGGTAAAATAAACATGGATAGCCGAACTGAATCTAGGATACCCCATATTTAATTCACACATTGGCCCTAATGTAATTAAAGTAATGAAAGTAATGAAGACAAAGCAGAATTAAATGTATGCTTCCCCAGAAACGTTGGGTTGCCTCTCGATAGGTGCCTTTTTTTAAATTTTTTCAGCTTGATACAACTATAACTCATGGATCCTCTAGTTGGGTGTCCTTTACTACGCAGATTTCATGGCCTTTATAAAAATGCAAAATTAAATGCTTTAATTTTGCATTAAACTCCTCAAACTTATGCTCCTTTTTATCTTCGATCATGAGACCACTCCTTAATCTTATAAACTAAAACAACCTACAAAAATAAAATACTAGAATCAAAACAAAATAATAAAATTAGAAAACGTAAAGGGATAAAATCTAACAATTTTAGTTTCTGTCCCTAGCAACAATACCAAAATTTATAAATCTTATCATATAACTGCAAATTAAACCACCAATTTGATTTTTAAATAATAATTATAGTACAAGTAAGTACAAATTGATCCCAGATGAAAGATATATACACACACACACACACACACACACTCACACTCACACACACAAAAGATAGTTTGAATCCAATTAAATTTACTACACTAATATGTTTTACCTTTTATATTAATTGCTAAAACAAATAAAATTAAACAAAATAAAAACCTACAAAATTATTTAATAATACTAAAAATATTCTGAGACTAATTCTGAAATAAAAAAACTAAATACCTAACATAAATATTCTAGAAAAATAAAAATAAAAATAAACATTAAACTAGAAAAAAAGAAGAAAATTAATATCCAAAATAACATAAAATCACCTAAACTAAAAATACAAAAAAAAACTTAAATTTATAAACTCAGAAATATATCCAATAATTTTCAGAAAAATAAAACAAAAAATAATTTTAGAAAATAAAATTTGAAATTAAATAACTAATAAATAGGAAAAAAAACATTACTTAGATTACAAAACCTAATTTTATAGACTTGATCAAAGTCTGAAAACATAAAAACAAAAATAGAAACGCAATTTTCAAATTTATTAAAGTAAAAATCTACAAGATACAATTCATGAAATAATTCTTAAAAACTATCAAATAATTTCCAAAAATTCATAAATCAAATACCAACAGATTAAGACTTCATCAAAACTCTATAGTGGCATAAATTCCTTAAAACACAAATGAAACGGTTTTTAACCTAATTTTTATCAAGCTAGTAAATAATAGCAATAACAGAATAGAAAATTAATTTAAAAATTAATCCACACAAAAAATTAAAATACAATTAATCTAAAATTACTATGGCACATGGAAAACACTCTTCTTTTGAGGAGGGGGAATGTACACAAAATTTAACACTAAAGTTTATAAATTTAATAACTAAAATTAGCAAACTAAATAAATCAACTAAAAACAAACAAATAATTATCAAAGATGCCAAATTTAAAAAAGACTTAGCATGATCTATATCCACCATGAAAATTAATATTTATCATCAACACACAAATTAACTTTTCCATGACTTAGATTGTAGAGGTGCCCATCATTGGATCTTCCCCGTTTTTTCTTAGATTATGTTGACATAAGTCCAACCCTAATACAAACCCTAATAGTTTTGTTAACCCTAATAGCAGCACGAGAGTTTAATCAAAGTAGAGCATCAAGCATTAGAACAAACATCATCTAATACCTTGTAAACAACATACCAATTAATTGATGTAACAAAGATCAATAACGATTTTCTAATTGGAAGAGATATGCTTGAGTCATCCATGATCAATTGGGATTATACTTGTGTCTAAATTACTAAAGATTATACATACTAAAGTCTTTCAAACTATCATATAAATTTATATGAAACTAATTAACATGCATCCTAATTAATGTAACATAAGTATAGTGAACAATAAACACAAACTATTATAGAATTATGGAATAAAAATTAATTAAACAATAAACCACACAATTGTTTCCAAATAATTAAGTTAGCATGATTTCAAATAGGCTATGCCAATTATTAAAAAAAGACTACTCAAACATATTAAAATTGAAATACATAAAACAACCAAATATTTCATGTTTAATAACAAAAGTCTAAGATACATAAAGTTTTTAAAAAAAGGAATAATACTATGGTAAATAATATGGAAATGATGCTAATGTTGTTGACATTGCAGGATGTAGGCGCTAATGATGTTGGTGAGATGACAAAGCTGGTGAGGATGTTGCTAATGGCATGATGATGGAGACGGAAATTATTTGATGGTGGTGGAGAAGATCAAGAAGTGGATGGAGGTGATGCTGATGGTCGTGAAGAAGATGGACATGGTGAAGAGATTAAGAGATGGTGGAGGAGCATGGTGTCCTAGACGTGTGGGGGTATTGAATTTATAGCATGAATAATCCAACTAAAATTTCATAAGATTTCTTCTCTTCCGAGTCTTCAAAGTCTTCTTCAATTTAGGAGTAATAATCTTGCAATCCTAATCAAAATCGATCGTTATAAGAATATATATTTTTTTATAAATTATTATTTTTATATCGATTTGATAAATCCACTTGGAAAGTCCTTCGATAAATAAAACCTGCATTTTTAGGTCTTTTTTTCTCCTCTTCACTTTATTGATCCTTAAGCTAAAAAATAAATAAAATAAAGTAAATTAGATGTAACAACATATGGAGAATCAAGGATTACTAGTATTTTATTTTCAGCACACCCAAAAAGCTAGGTCTCAAGAACAATAAAGTCAACCAAAAATACTATTTCTCTTGCCTTGATTAACACATCCTCAACTATTCCCCTACGAAGCCTAGTGGAACGGCCAGTGAATTAAATGACCACTTTAGTAGGTTTAAACTCAATTGATCCCCCATCTCTCATGCATCGTGAAGGGTAAGAAATTGACACTAGCACCAAGGCTGAGTAAGGCCCTATGTATGTTATGATTGTCAATGACAATTAAAATTATGGGGCATTCAAGGTCCTTATACTTGATGGGTACTTAAATAGAAATGATAGAACTCACCAAAAAGAATGTCTTGGGAACATTAGTGACCCCTTTGGTGGTACATAACTTTTAAAAAAGTGAGCATAGAGGGCATTTGTGAAAGTATCAATGAGGGGAATGTTGATCTTGACTTGGGAGAAAGCCTTCCTTATCTAGTCAACATGGGATTGGATCTTCTTCCCCTTAAGGCAGTTAGGAAAAGGGGGGAACGTGCTTAGAAGCCATAGGGAAAGGAGTAGGGGTGGCCAAGGTTTAGAGTCACTAATGATTAGAGACTCACCCTTCTTAGGTTCTTCCACATCCCTAGAAAGAAGGGGACTAAATAGAGAAGTAGACACATCATCAGAAACATATTCTTTAGAATAAGGAGCAGAAGATGTCGGAAGGGTCACATTCACATCATTTTCACCAACATGGGTGTCAAACCTTTTTCTTGACCTTAGAGAGATTATGACATTAAATTTCCTCACATCATTAGGGTCAAAAGAATAAGGAAAAGATCCCTTCTTAGGTTCACTTTAGATTAACTAGGCAAAGTCCCTTTCTCCTTAGTTGACATGGCAAATTGAGCACATTGTTCACTCAAGGTCTTCATCATCCTCTCTTCAAAATTTTTTGTCTCTCTCATCGTTCTCTCCATATCATTTACTCTCTTTATCACTTTGTCAATCTCATTATAAACAGAAAGGGATATGATTAAGTCATAATCGATTGAGGGGACACACTTTAGGTGCACTGTATATCCATTGGAATGGCGATCTTTCATAAGAAGAAGAAGAAGAAGAGGTGTTTTCTAAGAAATCCCCACCTTGAGCATTAAGCAACAAAGCATTTTGTCGAATCCATGGGAAGTTAGGGTGTTTGGATAATCCCAGGTTATAAGTAAGAGAACGGGCTCAAACTTTAGCCCTTCGCCACATTAACCCACACTTGCTCTTGGCTTGTGGCTAATTGTTGTGCAAACAAAGAACAAGCACCTAGGGTGTGATCTTGAGCTTAACATTGTGAACATGGGAGCACGATAGGAGAGGGAAAATTATTCGGTGATTGAGACAAGGCTATCCGCTTAAGCATGTTTTCAAGTAATGCTAAACATGTATTAATATAAGTGATGACCACAACCACATGCATTCCTCCCTTTTGACTATTTATCTAAGCACTCAAGCTTTCATCTCTAGTGGTTTCCCATTTTGTGGTTTTTTTAACAAGTTATTCTAGAAATTTTCATGCCTAAGTTTCATTTTTATTCAAAAATTCCCCTTAACACATAGACTCAACCAGGGTCCGGGTTGATGGGTAAAGCCCTTTATATATAATTTAGAATAGATGACACTACTCTAAACTATGAAGGGAGGCATTGCACCAATAAGTTCTAAACCACTCAAGACATGTCCAAAAAACTTCCTTATCAAGTGGCATGAAATGGTTAATTTTATTTCTTAATTTAACCATTTTACCATTGGGAAGGTATTTTCTTAAAAACCTCCACACAAACCTATCCCACGTGGTGATAGAATTTGTTTGGAGGCTATGTATCTGCTTCTAAACCAAATCTTTTAAGGAAAATGTAGTAAAAAGCAACCTAATAGCATCTTGGGGAACATTTGGAAACTGCATAATTGAGCATACCTCATCAAATTCACTGAGAAACAAATAGGTGTCTCCACCTTCCCAGAGCTTAGGAAGCATAGTCATGTACTAGAGTCTAATTTCAAATTAGACATCCTTAACAAGTTCCAAAAGTCAAAAATAAGAATGATTTATGGACCTTAGGGGATATAAAACCTGATTTAACTCCTGCGAGGAAGAGGAGGTGGAGGTTGAGCCATTCCTCTTTCTATCATTACTTCCAAATTGAATGCAAGGGTTTGTCTACCTCGATGTGTGGGCTTGGTATTTCAACACAAAAAAATCTCTCATAATTGGGTGACCTCCTCCAAGCATTTATTCACCACTTTTGTTGATTTTTGATTTTTCAAAATTTTTGGCATTTTCACTTAGCAACAAACAAAACACCACTGTTTGCAATAATCAAATCACAAGCAAATGCAAATCCAAATCCAATGTGATCATCACTGGTAACGGTGCCAAAAAATTGTTGGTAGTTTTTTTTTTTTGGAGTAAGGGGGTTGTTGTCCTCTAAGATATTGGTGAACTTGCTTAGGTTATGACCAAATTTTAGGTGTGAATTGAATTAAGTTAACTAAACTACTAATAACCTAAGATTTGATTAAATTTAACCAACTAACTATTAAAACCTACGAGCCAAAAAAATAGATATATACCACTAGTAGGATACGAAAGATGATACATAAATCAACACAAATAGCACTAAAAAATGGCGATCATAGCTCGACTTGGCCAATGGCTCAACATAGCCATACACAATAATATCCAAATTTCTCCTCAAAAAATGAAAAGCAAACCTAAGATGTATCTCTGATCTATCCTAAGAAAAGCAATAAAAAGGGGAGTGTAAGGCCCGCCTTCTTTATTTGCGATAACGTAGCTGTCTCACCTTCTACGTTATAAAAATCGTAATTTTTATTAACTATACAAATTAAATTATTACTGATGCGCTTATGTGAACGATAATTTTATTAAAAAGAATTCTTATTGCTATTATTGATTTTAAAGTTAATTCGTGATATTTGTGTCTCTAAACTGTACCGACAGTTTAATTTAGTCATTTTCCGAGTACGATTAGGATGTCAACCTTAGAAGTACTTCGATGTTTAATTAATCGAACCTGACGTATCTGGAAACAAATAATCGATGACTGGTCAAGTTATCAATTATTGAATTTAGAGTTTGGGATGCGAACTAAGCTAGCGATACCGATTCCTATGCAGCTTGGAATAAATAAAAACACAAAGAAAGAGAATGGGAGGGGTATTTTAGTAAACTTGTATGTGACCTCCTTTCTCTTTCCTCTTCACGCGACCCTTTTGCCTTACTTGACATCCCTCTCTCTCCTCTCTGCATTTCACGTTCTTCATCTTCTCCTCCATGCTCATGACTCAAAGCACCAGAAATTCCTCCAAGTTTTTGGCCTCACCCAGTTCGAAAACCTCCATAATCCACCCCCTTAGCCGCTGTCGAACCCTATGCTGCAAATCTAGTACAAATTCGAAGGATTTAGGTCATGTTTCGGTTGACTGGAGGCTGTGATTTGACCCCCCAGATGTGAGCCCAAGCTTGGTCCAGCAATCTAGCTTCTAGTTGCTTTGAATCCTCTACAAACTGGAAATAATTCGAGGCCTCAAGCACCCACCATGAGTTCAAGTCAGCGAGTGAGCTTTTAAGCAAATTTAGGGTTTGAAATGCACGGGTTTAGGCATAGTACAAGGCTTGTTCATGCATTAATGAGCAAGAGCCAAGGAATTGGAGTTGTTCGAGCCCTAGAGTTGAGCCAGCAGCCTTGGATTCGAGCCTTAAGCTTGGAGTACAGGTGGGTGTTTCTCGCCTCCTAAGTATTAATAGTTTCGAAATTGTCTTAACCTTTAAATTACGATGCATGCTAAATTTAGTTAGTCTATGCCTGAAAGTGACTTTGAAACAACCTAACAGCGCCTAGAATCGATATATGTTAGTTTAGTTAGTTCACGCTTGAAACATAGCTTCAAAATGAATTATGCAAGTTTAGAATCGATTCAAGTATGTTTAGTTAACTCATGCCTGATTAATCTCTTCGAAACGAAATATGAATGCTTAGAATCGATTTTAGTATATTCAGTTAATACATGCCTAAAAGTTTGGTTCAAATTGAGCTATGCATGTTTAGATTCGATTCAAGTGAATTCAGTTATTACATGCCTAAAAATATAGTTCGAAATGAGTTAAATGTTTAAGAACCGATTCAAGTGAATTCAGTTAATGTGCCTGAAAAATGGGTTCGAACAGTAACTTCGAT
>NCQT01064992.1:5583-15621 GCA_002740465.1 Stenocereus thurberi
CGAAGCGACTCACCAAGAATCGTGGGGTCCACCAAAGGCGTGGTTGGCTCTATTTCCTCAAAATTTTTGATTTTTGGGTAGGGGCTGCACGGACCGAGTTAGACACCCTACGGTTCCATGGTAGCTTTTTTCTGGAGCTTCTAAAACTTTCTTATTATTTTTTTTGATGTTTCTTCTTTTTTCATTCTTTTTTTCCTCTCTATTTTTGCTCTTTGTATTGATTATTTTTTTTGTTTATTTTTTTTTTTGCTTTTTTATTCCTAAATAAGAAAAATGCACTATATACAATCAAAGAAAAACTAGTAAAGGGAAAACTTGGGTTGCCTCCCAAGAAGCACTCTTTTAAGGCCCAGAGCTCAACCTTCACTTTTATGAGGGCCCAGGATCAGTAAGAGTGTGGACAGTGGGCTTGTCAATGGGTTCCCCCATAACTTCGGACTTTCCTTTATCACGGACCTTGAAGTTAAAATCTTACACTTGAAGGTACTATCTCAAATATTCGGGATGGAGGTCCTTGTTCATCATCAAGTAGCATAAAATAGCATGATCTGCATACAAAACAATCCAGAAGTGAGCCCCATCAAATGTGCCACTGCCAAACTTAATGCCAAGATCAAAATTGAAATGAATTCCTTCTACAAGAGGCAAAGACGTAAGTAACTAAGCAAACCTGCAATAGGCACTCAAAAGTCCTTCATTAAAAGCTGAGGTCTCGTCCTCAATTATGCTAGGTGATATAGGGGCAGCAACTCCACCTTAGCATAGTCAAGGTCGGGCCCTTAGTAGAAACCTAAGTAAACATAGGAGGGTCAGTACAACACCAAACATCATCCATCTCAATCTCATGAGAAGCTACTTGGATATTTAAGCTTAGGGGGAAACTCTTCGGCAACCTCTAGACTATTCTCTTCTCTAGAAGTTATAGCCACAAGCTCATCACTTTTCTCCTCATTCACATCTCTATTTGCTTCTCCACCATCCTCAAGCTCCACACCCTTAGAATCCTCTAATCCTCCTTTCAAGATAACATAGTTACACTGCACGGGGATTAGGCTCGCGTTTACTAGGAAGTTTACCTAGGGGTGCAGATGAAGAGGTAGCTTGTTGGGTAATTTGAGCTTCCAACATCTTATTGCGTAGTAAGCACATCAACCTTAGAGGCTAATTGCTTAATATACTCATCTTACTTTTGTTCTGCCAAAAGTATACTCTCCATCATGACCTCTAAATTAGATTTTTGAGGTGCCTATTGAGGGTAAAGTGACCTTTGAGATCTATTGGGTGGTCTAACACTCATTTGAGGCATAAAAGCGGCATTATACCTATAGGAGAAATTGAGGTGATTCCTCCAATTTGAATTGTATGTGTTGGAGAATGGGTCATTGGTTGATCTAGGTTTAACGGTGTTAACATAGTTGACTTAGTCACTGGCATCTTGGGCAAATGGACTCCCAATTTGGCAATTCATATTCAAATGATCAGTAGACCCGCATATTTCACATGATAGGGAAGGTGTACTTAAACGAATAGAATTAACATTCAATCGTTCCAACCTTTGAGACATGGCATCTACTTTAGCTAAGAGCATAGAAATAGTATCAAGCTCTAAGTTACCTCCATCCCTCTTGGGTTGGCTTCTCTCATTGGACTACTAGTAGTTATTAAGCGTCATCTCCTCAATAAGGTTGTAAACCTCATCTTCCGCTTTGTTCATTAGAGTGCCACCCGCCACCGTATCTATAGTAGACCTCACCGGTTGAGTGACTCCATTATAGAAGGTTTGCACTATTATCCACTGTTGGAACCCATAATGTGGACATAGCCGTAATAGGCCCTGGAACTGCACCCAAGCTTCATAGAGCAACTCATCTTCCCTTTGAGCAAAGGTAGTGAATTGCTTTCTTAGACTCGTCGTCTTGCTTGAGGGAAAGAATTTTACAAGAAAAACCTTGGTGAGCTTGTTCCATGTTGTGATACATCTAGGAGGCAAAGAATAAAGCCATGCTCTTGCCTTGTCCCCAAGTGAAAAGGGGAATAGTCACAATCGAACAGCATCAGTGGAAACTCCGTTGAGCTTCAATTTGTCGCACTCCTCTAAAAATACTAAGAGGTGTAAGTTGGGATCTTCTAACAAGGTGCCTCCAAATTGAGATTGTTGCACCGTGGAAATGAGATTCAGTTTGAGCTCAAAATTGTTTGCTTCCACGTTTGTTCGAGCAATGCTAAGGGCAATGCCTCGGACTCCCGAGGTTACAAAATCCCAAAGCGTCCTTCTTTGATCACCTCCTCCTCCTGCCATCGTTAAAGAGGCATCTTGAGCTTTGGCTCTTTACTTCTCTAACTTTAACTTCTTTCTCCTAGAGCGAAAATTCCTTTCTATTTCTAGATCGAATTCAAAAAAGGGACTTCACATGTAAATGGAGATATCCTACAAAAAAAGGACTGCGCATATAAGTGAAGTCAATCTATAAAGGGTGAACTCAATATCCACAAATTATTCCCCAACAATGGCGCCAAAAACATGACACTTCCACAAGCACACAGATGTTGTAGTTTAGTTTTAATATCATTCTCACAGAGACCAAATGTAATTGATTGAGTTTTGACTTATTATAAAAGACTATGCAAACAAATTCCAATGCGTCGTTCGAATTCAGCTTATTAACTAATCGAGAAATTCAATTGAATGAAAATATCATTTCCAATTGGCTACGCAAACAAAAACTTTACATAGATTGGATGACTGAAAGGAGTGGAACCGAACTAAAATTTAATCTTTTCTTTCGGAGTAAATTGAATTTCCTAAACTAATCCAATTAACACTCTTTCAAATGTCCTTGTTTTAATCTAAGTTATGGATTTTTGATTGGCTAAAATTTCCTCTTAGCAAACAATTCTCTTTCAAGTATAGCTAAATCAAGTCCTATCTTGTCAATCAAATAGCATGTTTCTCCTTTTGGTACTTCACTCAACTATCTAGCACAACCAAACAAATTTGGCCAAAATTCACTCACAACAGTTCAATCACAAGGTAGAATTCAATCATTCCAGCACAGAATAAGCACAAGCAATGAAGATTAAGGATCCAACATAAATACTTTGGCTAACAAATCCCTAGATTAAACAAACTACTTACTCACGTTCAAATTAACAACATCTAAAACAAAAGTTTAGGAAAATCCTAAAAGGAGAGAAAGCTGAGCAGCAATGGTGATTCTCTAATCGTGTCCCAATCTTCAAACCTCCAAAAGCCAAATATTTTCTTCAATTTCTCCTTTACTCTAAAATATGAACTAAAAATCCTAATTCTAATAAAAAATATCTGAAAGATCGATGAGTGAGAAGTGAGATGAGTTCTCTCCTATTTTCTGTAGCCCAACTGATTTTTTTTTAGCGTAAACTCAAGCATCCTCATCCACAAGGGGAAGGAAAACGAAGGGGCAAGCAGTTTAAGGCTCACTAGGGATCGTGGCCTGCACCACGGACCATCTGTGGTTATCCCTATCTCAAGATTCTCCGTCTCTTCTTTTCCTCCACGGGCATGGTGACTTGGAGGCATCCATGAGGAGTCAATTCATACTCAATTGGGGGTTAAAGCCATGGCACAAAGGTCCAAAAACCTACAAAACACAGAAAAGAACCATATCCAAGCGAAAACAGGAGTAGGAGTATAGATTATAATATAAAGTTCATAAATCTCTCCAAAAATGCAACAAAATGACCCCAAAATGAAGTAAACTCTATGTGCTTAGCACAACATCAGCAAACCAATGATTAGGATGGACTACATATAACTGCTCATCTGGGAATCATTCATAAATATTAGATTCACTATCTCCATTATAAATAATCCTAAACAAATGGTCAGCTTCAAGGTTCTCAGAACCTTTCTTGTACCTACTCTCACAGTCAAACTCTTGCAAAAGCAAGTTCCATTTCAGAAGTCAAGGCTTAGCATCCTTCTCAAAAAGAAGGTGCTTAAGAGTAGAGTGATCAGTATAGATAATTATATGAGAACCAATCATATAAGGTCTAAACTTCTTAAAGCCAAAGTTCACAGCCAAGAATTCTTTCTCAGTAATAGTATAATTCAATTGGACATCATTCATGGTACGACTAGCATAATAGATGACATGCTTCTTGTTAATACATTGTCCTAAAATAACCCTAACCGCATAATCTAATTCGCCACACATCAACTCAAATGGTTCTCCCCAGATGGGAGGATGAAGAACGAGAACAGTGGCTAAGGCTTCCTTAAGCTTAGTAAATTCCATAAGACACTCCTCAGAAAAGTGAAATGGCACATCCTCGCCAAAGAGGTGGGTCAAAGGCTTCACTATCTTGCTAAAGTCCTAATGCAATGATGATAGAAGGCAGCATGTCCAAGGAAAGACCTCATCTCTTTCACACAAATAGGAAGAGGAAGATTAATAATCAACTCAGTCTTAGCCTTATCTACCTCAATTCCATCTCTAGAAACAATGTGGCCTAAGATTGTCCCCTTTTTAACTATAAAGTGACATTTCTTCCGATTCAGAGTCAAGTTTTTCTCCCTAAACCTTTCCAAAACTTTTCTCAAATTAGACAGACAATTATCAAAGGAAGACCTAAACACAGAAGAGTCATCCATGAAACATTTTGTGCATTAGTCAACTAGATCTAAGAAAATGGAAATCATGCACCTCTGAAAGGTAGTAGGGGCATTACACTGTCTAAACAGCATTTTTCTAAAGGCATACATCCCAAACGGATAGGTGAAAGCAGTCTTCTCCTGATCCTCATGAGCAATAGTGATCTAGGTATAGCCAGAATATCCGTCTAAAAGAAATAGAATGAATGTCCAGCCACCATCTCTAACATTTGGTCCAATAATGGAAAGAAAAAATGGTCTTTCCTAGTGGCAGTATTCAATTACTTATAGTCTATACAAACATGCAACCCAAACTGAACTCGAGTAGGTACTAACTTGTTCTTGTCATTCCTAATCACGGTAATATCGATCTCCTTAGGAATAACTTGAATAGGGCTAACCCACTCACTATCAGAGATGGGATAAATAATTACATAGTCTAACTACTTCAACAATTCCTTCTTATCTATTCCTACAAAGTTGTGTTCAAATGCCTTCGGCGATCTCAGTAGGGCTTAGCATTGTCCTCTAAAAGGCTTCTATATTGCATAATGGAAGGACTAATACCCTTAATAACCCCTAAAGTCCAACCTATAGCTTTTTGTTCTTTCTAACTAAGGCAATCAGTTCATCCTCTTGGTCTTGGTCTAGGTCAGAAGCAATAATAATGGGTAAGGATTGATTGGGTCCTAGAAAAGAATACATAAGAGAGTCAGAAAGAGGTTTTAATTCAAGAGCAGTGCAGGGGAAAATAGACTCGGAAGCAGATTCAGAGGTTGTAGTAAACAAACAATCAGTAAGACAGCATAAGTTATCAAATTCAAACACATCATACTCAGGCTCATCATCAATAAGAAAGGACTCATACTCAGCAACAAACATGTCATCAAGATCATCATCATCAAATAAAGAATCTTCTACATAGTTAAGAATAGAAAACTCCATATCATCAAAACAAGAAAGCTGTCTTTGCATATTACAAATGTTCAATTCTAAGGTTATGTTGCCAAAAAACAATCTCATCATGTCATTCCTGTAATTAATTAGGGCATTGACAGTAGCTAAGAAGGGATGCTCGAAAATCACAGGGACCTGACTAGCAACATTAGAGACCTTCTCAGCCTCAATCACTATAAAGTTCACGGAGTAAATAAATTCACCCACTATAATCAAAACATCCTCAACTACACCGCTAAGCAACATGGTCAATCTATCAGCTAATTGAATGATCATCTTGGCAAGTTTCAGCTCACGTAACCCTAAACTCTCATACTCTATGAAGTGTATCAAATTGACACTAGCCCCTAAATCAAGCAAAGCTCTATGAATAAACTAGTCCTCTATAATTATAGAAATAGTAGGACAACCAAGGTCCTTATACTTCACTGGCGTATGGTGAGAAATTATGGAACTAGTGCCAGAGATTAAGAAAGCCTTCTTAAACACAGTAATGGCTCTTTTGGTAGTACACAGATCATTTAAAAACCTAGCATATGGAGGGATTTACTAAATAGCATCAAGTAAAGAAATCTTGATTTTAACATGAGAGAAGATCTCTATTATCTTCTGGACATGAGCTTGATCTTTATTTTTAAGCCTATGGGAAAAAGGAGGTAAAGGATTATGGACTCTCTTAGCAGAAGGAAGAGAAGAAGAAGATTTCTTAAGAGTTGAAAGAGCTACTGAATCCGCAGAATCTTTCTCCTTAAGATCATTTTTATCAGAAGGCGACTCAGTAGGTAGAGGATTATCATAATCATTACGGACATCATTAGCAGCATCCCCTGACTTACTGGACGAACTAGTTTCTGGGGAAGAAAAAGAAGAAGGAGAAGAAGAATTTTGGAAGAAGCTGTGAGGATACTTGTAGGGTTCACTAGAAGTGCTACTTGATTATCAATCACTCGATCAGATTGAAGAGATATAACTGCATTCTCTTTCCTCGCATACTCACCAGTGTTAACTCGAAAAGAAGAAGAGGCATACTCCTTAGGGCTCACCTCATATTGACACCGAAAGGTACCTAACTCCCTAGAAGATGATGCTAACTGAAAGAACTGTTCAGCCATTATTCTCATCATTTTTTCAATATTAGCATTAATCATTCTCTCTACATTGTTATTAATTCTCCTCTTAATTTTATCAATGTCAATGTGACTAGGAGGAGGTTGACCTTGAGCTGTAGGAGGTAAAGGTCTAGGTGCATTAGGCACACCTGGAAAAGTCGGTCTCTGAAAAGCATCTGAGGGATGGTAGATAGGCTGGGTGTTGTTTCCAAGGAACACCCTAGGCTAGGGTTGGGGATTGTAGCATTTGATCTACTACTCCAGGAAAAGTTAGGGTGACTTCTCCATCCTAGATTGTAATAAGCTGAAAAGGGGTCATTCTTAGGTCTTTAAAATGCCATACCCGCTTGCTCCTGTCCAGTTGGTAACTGGTGAGCAAAATAAAGATATGCACCCAATGAATGATCTAGGGCCTGACAATGAGAACAGAACATGTTCTCTAACACAACAATCTTAGACTCTAAGTGACTTACATTAAAGACAGAATACAACCCACCCCTAGCATACGTAGAACTTGGACTGTCATCTCTATCGGTTTCCCAATGCATGGTTTCCTCAACTAAGTCCTCTAAAAATTTCCAAGCAACAGTGGCGTTCTTAGAAAGAAAGACACCCTGACACATCAACTCTAATATGGTTCTAGTTTGTTGGTAAAGTCCTTTATAAACAATTTGGCACAAACACGCTTGCTCTAAACCATGATGGGGACACTGGGCCAATAAATTTTTAAAGCTACAAAAGCATTTCTAAAACAAATCCCTTTCTAGTTGTACAAATTGATTAATCTCATTCCTTAGCTTACTGATCTTGGCATCATGAAAATATTTTCTTGAGAATGATCTGACAAAATCATTCTAAGAAGTAACAGAATCAGTACTAAGCCAGGCATCCAACATTTACCAGAATCTTTCAAATATGAATATTAGAAAAATGCATCACACAACACAGTTCTTTGAATTCCCTTAAAAACAAATAAGCATCCTCTAGATCCGTTAATTTAGGGAGCATTGAGTATAGTGAGGTCTCAATTTGAAGGTGACATTTGGTCTTAAGTCAGGCAGAGTAAAACAAGATGGTAAAGCAGTTCTAGGAGGAAGGAAAATATCACTCAAAAATTCTCTTGTGCCATATCTTACAATTCTACTTCAGGCTTGGGTTCATGTTCGGGTTTCAGGTCAGGGTCAGGTTCACTCCTGACAAGTCTTTCACTTTCGGGATCTCTAACCCTGCCAGTCATGCAAATCCCACACCCTCACTAAAGGATATATTTTTGGACTTTTTCTTTTCTTTTTTTTTGGATTTTTGATTTTTGGATTTTTTTTTCACCAAGGAAAACAAAAACAGACAAGAAACTAATCCTAGGAGGAAAACAGAAACACAAGACTCAAAATAACAAAAAGAAAACCAAATTAAACTAAACCTAGTAAGCAAAAAAAATCCAAAAGTAAAATTATAATATAACATCTAACTCCTAAAATCAGAATCCTACACACGGAAAATTCAACACAGTCATAAGGAACATAAATATATTTTTTTTCAATTTTTTCTACCCCAAAACAGTGCAGAAAATTCCAAACAAAAAGGTATTTCTAAAAATCACAGAAAATTCCATAATACTCTAAAAATTACACAAAAAATCATCTAGTCTCCAAAAATTATGGAGCATCCACTAAAAATATCAGCACAAAAAATCTAGATCAGAACTACTCGAATTAATTCAGATAGCATCCAAAATTCATAAAAAACCTGCACTGGCCAGTTTCTTTTTTTCCCCTCTTCTATTCCTGCACGGCTGAATCAGATCAGAACTATTAGTACTATTTTTCCAATAGCAAAAGAATCAATAAAAATCAAGATTAAATTCAACCTAAACAAAAAAACAAAATCAAAATACTAAGTCAAATCAGAAATCAAAAATAATGAAATCAAAACATAACTAAAACTAAATCTAATTAAAAATCAAAAAAATATGAAAACAACAAAAAGGACTCAAATAACTATACTATGACTCGACACAACCTAATTTCACAAACTCAACCCTGGGAACGGTGTCAAAAACTTGTTGTAATTTTCACAAGCATATGATTTATTGTCATAGCAATTACAGGTGTCGTCCTCAGGGATGATTTGCAAAATTAGATTACTAATTATTTCTCTAGGCTATTATAACAAACTTAAATAAACAAAACCTAAACTAATTACAAATTAATTACAAACAAAACCTAAGTTAACCTATTGTTCCTGAAAAATAAAAATCAAGGAAATTAGAGAGGGAGACAAAGTAAATAATTGAACCCTAAATCAATAACAAGTGCAAACCCAAAGTATTAGGAGATCAGCAAGCATGATGAATCCCATTAATATCAACACTAGTAGTCCATCAACGAAGATCAAACCACACCTAGACCTGAAACAGAGGAAGCATGCAATTGAAATCAATAACCTAAAACTAGCACGTACCAAAACCGAGTATGAAATCGAAATGATTGCAGAATGCAAAGCTACGATTCAGTCCCAACTGTCATAAGTCAAGACAGGGGAGCGAAACAAAGTCTTAAGCTTACATCAGAACGTGCTGCAAAATGAGATATCAAACTAAACGACTCACAAATTTTGCACCAAAACTAAAATTCTTACTCGAATTAAGGAGAATCTCAGTCGAATACACTAATTTTTATGAATGAATGGTGCTAAAACAGAAAGAGAANNNNATAACTGAAAATAAAATCAAAGAAAAACTCTATGCTTGCCCCAATTCTCTTTCCACATGTTAATTTTTGTAACCCCCATTCAAACCCCCTGAGTCCCTTCATTTCTTATAACCGCCATCTCGATGATTGTGATGATGGAGGAATAAATGGTGAAGAGAGAAAGAGAGAGTAACGACCAAGACGCTAGGGAAACGAGAAGATGAAGCAGCGCCATGAAGAGTTTTTTGGGTTCTAGATTGGGGCTAAAGAACAAGAAGAAAGCGGCAGCTTGCTCACATGATGGGCACATGCGGTTGAAGTGAAAGAGAGAGAAAAGGAGCTAGGGCTATCTGGGTCTGGAAGAATGAGCTCGTATGGGAACAAAAAGAACATGCCTGACGCAAAGGGCCCTTCGTAGAAAGGAAGGCTTATTGTTAAGGGAAAGAGGGGGTGCAGGCCAGGCGCGTGGGCTTTGCTGAAAGCGAGTCCGGGCTTGGCCCAGCGAGAGAGGTAAAAGAAGGAGAAAAGGAGGTTGTACGCGGTCACATGAGAGTCGCGTGTAAGAAGGCGTTTAGGCTAAGATTGGGTTTAAGTGATGTAACGCCCGGACATTTTGTTACTTATTTTGAACTATATGCGTTATGTATAT
>NCQT01065015.1:2777-20894 GCA_002740465.1 Stenocereus thurberi
AATTAGAGAAAAGATTATGGGCGTGTTCGGTAAAAGTAGCTGTTTTAGTAATGGTTAGCTGTTTTATTAGCTGTTAATGGTTTTACTAGCTATTAATTGTGAGCCACTAGTGGTAAGTGGTTAATTGTTCAATTAGCGATTTAAAATAAATGCGTTTGGTGAATGTAGCTATTGAAGTAGCAGAGTTATGTAAAATGACCAAAAGGGGCACAATAAATAAAGGTTGTTAGTAAATAAAAAGAAAAATTTTGTAATTTGCAATGCGACCACTAGGTAGAGGTTCTTAAAAGCTACTTTCATTAGCTTTTGAAAAACACTGCGTAAACCTCTAACTACTACCTCATCTACTGTTTTACTAAACACTATTAAGTAATGGTTCACAATATTTTGACCACTACAAACCACTATCCTCTACTTCAACCTCTATTGCCGAACACAGTCTATATATCAATTAATTGCTAAACGCATCGCTGCTTGGTGTGTCATTGAATGGTTTCCGGCTTTCCACATTTTGCCCTGACCTGCTGATCGTGCTTCCACTGTCTGGTCACGAGTTTGAATCTCACAGTCCCACTGGTCGCCCTCTTCTGTAATTTTTTGGCCATTTAATTTGTCCCCCTTGCCTTTTTAAAAATTTTTTAATGCATTTGCTAATGCTAATATTATTAATTTTAGTTTACAATTATGTTCTTTTGCAAATTATTATGTTTAATTTTTAATAGATTTAGTGATTTACTCTCATAGATTAAGGAATTAGGGTTCTTGGTTGGGGACCTGGGGTAATTTGATTGGTCGTTGCTTCTTGAAGAAATTGGTTAGTTAATTAATTTTGAATTGTTATGCTCTTGATTTCCAAAAGGAAACTAAGAAATTGGTTAGTTAATTAATTTTGAATTCTTATACCCATTATTCCTAAAAGGAATTAGTTTGATTTGTTTGTTGATGTGGGCATTACATACTCAACCTCCGTCTAGCATGAACTACTAGCTAACATTAATACCTCTTCCTCCGGCAGAACTCGGATTGACATTAATAGTATCGATATTAAATTTGATACAGTGTATATGTTTAATCTCGAGACCCCTGCTGTAAAACCTGGCTATGCCATCGCATGCCAGCTAAAAGATCACGAAATCCGAATCAGCTAAATTAATAGCTTACATGCCCATACTCTATCTCAGAATTACCCAATACTACCACAGCAACTACAAAGAAATCTCTGGTTTACCTCAATGATGTCGTGCAAGCAAATAATATTAGGATGATGAATTTTCTTGAGGATCACAATCTCAGACATAAGAGACTCCTGCAACTTCTTGTTCAAGCGGCCGATGGCTATCTCCTTAATCGCGACGTCGGTGCCGTGAACTCTGTGACGGGCATGCCATACAACTGAGAAGGATCCGGATCCGATTTGCTTCCCTATTGAATAATCCCCAATCACTCTCCCTCCTCCTACCCCGGTTGCTCTCGCAGCTGATTGCGCCATTGGAAATCTTCCCCGATCAACGCGAACCCTAGAAATGCTTGGCAACTATGTATCACCTTAAGAATAGAGGAGCTGAGAAGAGATAGCGGCCGATGATTTTGATTTGTTGTCTAGACGCTGCCTTTCGTTGATTAGTGATTGATTGTGTGTTGCTTCTAAGAATATGTTACGTGCACAATACCTTCGCGCATCGTCTTCAGAACTCATCTAGCAAAACAATTGGTGGGGTTGTACTTCGGCGATCAGTAGATGACATCAGTTCCAGTTAAAACTAGGAATCCCCCACGGTCTGCGCATGATAGACTGAAAGTAAAAATATAATTTCATTTTTCGAAAGTAATCTCTCTCTATCTCTCTCTTTTTCTCTTTATATATATATATATATATATATATATATATATATATAAACACACACATACACACATTAAGATTATACAATTATAATGTAAGGGTGTGAATTAAATTACTTTTTAATATATTATTAAAAAATAGATTTTTTACAAAAAAACAAACAATGAATTGATATGTTATATTGTTTTGTTGATGTAAAAGTAAAGCGAGTCTTCTTTAGTTTTTTTCCAACTAATAACATACTTTTTTATTCTTAATTAATATCGAATTCATATTTTTGGCTGTATTTGTATCATTAAATTATATATATATTATGATTTAATTTTATTATTAAATAATAGAAAGGTATGTGAAAAGTTACCCTATTAAATAGAATTAATATTGTATCAAATTATATTTATTCTACATAAAACAACACCTTTTAGTGTGGGTCCCGCTTTTGCGAGGTCTAAAAAATCAGATATAGGCAACCTTACCTCTACTGATATCCCTACCCGTAGGGAGGTTGATTCCATGAGACCCATGAAACACGATTTTCTGAAAACATTTTATTGAAGAAGGATTTTATGAAAACATTTTAAGGAGAAAAACTAAGGATAAGTAGCAGAGAATGAATTAAGAAGTACTAATAAATTAGATGGTAGTAATTATGTAAACAAAAGTACAATATAGCATATGAAGGTACTTAACCTTAACAAACATGAGGTAGGCAAATAAGATCTCTTTCCATATGCATAAACTACCTGCATACAAATACGACACACGAAAAAAAACCACAACCAAATCTACCCTACTGCAACCGAGAGACAACTACTATGCTAACTCTCTGAGATCTAAGGTCTTAATATTATCCCGCCATACTCTCATATCCTAAGTCATATCCTCTGCCAACCCTACAACTTTCAAGTCCTCTCTAATCACCTTGATTGTCCCCTCTCTCTTTTACCTTTGGGGATGTTAATCCTCTCACATCTCCTCACTGGAGAGTCCACACTCTTTTTCACATGGTCAAACCATCTGAGTCTTGTTTCTCTCATCTTAACTTCAATGGGAGCCACTTTAACTAAGTTTCTAATTACTCCAAACTAATTCTATGTATTCTCATATAGTCACACATCCATCTAATAATCCTCATATGTGCTACCATTAACCTTTGAACCCGCGTCTTTTTTATAGGCCAACACTTCGATCTATACAATACAGCAGGTTTAACTACTATATGATAAACTTCGCTTTTTAATCCTAAAGACATCCTCCGATCACATAGCACACTTGAAGCGTACTTCCATTATTGTCAATCCACTTTTATGCGCTGGTTAATATCTTCGTCAATATCCCCTTTCTGTTGAATGATCGAGCCTAGATATTTAAACTACTCGACATTTGGGATCATCATCGCATCAATGGTTACTTCACACCTCGCATCTTCCCTTCTACTGAAACAGCAACAGTTATGTAACGCCCCTAAATGCTAATTATCCGATTATCTTAGCTTAACCTCTTATTATCGTAATGGTAGCGGAAGTCATGATGATTGGAGGCATGACCGCCGCCCTAAATCGGGCAAGGCTATTTATTTATCAGATATATGATTGTACTGAAAGGCTGTCACAATCCTCAAATCCTATCAGACTGAAGGCATTTGCATTAACTTCAAACCTTAATTTGACCATTACACACCCCAAAATACAACCAGGTTCAGTATCTTCTAGCCTTCTCTAACTTAAGTATGCTTACTCAAGTTATAGACTCAACATGATCTTTAAGCTCTATCAAGCTTTCATATTACACGAGAATCCATTGTGAGCATCTAACGGCGTCAAATTGTAAATGCAATAAGTTCTTCCTTCACTTCTTACATCCTTCAGCTTGCTAGGAATAAGTTCGTTCACTTATTCATTACCTAAAACAAAAACACAAGAATATTCAAAATATGAGCCCAAGCTCACCATGTACACTCATATGCACTAAAATAAATTTTTAGATTAATTAGTTGGGTGTCCGCATTTCAAAAAATTTTGTTTTGCAAACAAGAGAAAGAGAATGTATGAGTAAAGCTTATTTGTCGGTTATTATCTAGCAGTGGACCCCTATTGAAGTCTACAATGATCTTGAGATATGTGCACACCTCCAAGGTCGATCGGAAAACCTGAGTTGTAGCCGCGCAGGTAAATTAAGGGCATAAGCCCTGATGATTGATAATTAATTGGGCAACTTGCTTATGTGACAAAACATTGCATAAAATGATTCCTTATATGAATATCATATTGATTTTGTATAGCTTGAGAAATATGTGAGTTTTCGAAGAGTACAGGCAATGTACGTGCCTAGTCCTCAAGAATCTCTCTCCGTTTTATTGAAAGTCGTTTGCTGGCAGCTTGAAGTGATAGAGGTGGCCTCAGTTCTGCTCCAAATATGTAATTTTTCTCGATTAGTGAAAGATTAAGAAGTTTTATGACATTTATTGGCTTAATGAATAATTTAAATTTTTGAGACCTCTCTTTAACAAGTAGGCGCCAATTATTTATTCATCTAGTTTGATTCTATTTTATTGTTGTTTCGATGCCCTATCTAATACTGCCAACGTTCATTTAATGGAGGTTATGATAGCGTAATAATATAGCTTGCCTTGTGTTTATTAATAATATCGACATTATTGACATGACCACTTGAATTATTATTATTACTACTACTACTACTACTACTACTACTACTACTACTACTACTAGAATTGTTACTATCTTTACCATAATTATTATTAACGATACTATTATAGTTATTACTTTTCTCTTTAAGGAATTGTCGTTAGCCCTTAAACTTTGGATTGCGATACGGTTTAAGGCGATTTCATGAACATGGTCTCAAGTTTGAGTTGAGTCCCAATCATACAATTATTATTAGTGATATAAAACCACAAAGGCATATTATGGTAGTAGCTCCAAATCAATAAAACTACTTATTCTTTTCCTTCTCCTTTAATAACCAAATCCTAGAATCTCACTAACCCCATATTTAGTTCATGATTTCCAAACATTTAAAACCACTACATCTCCCTCCATTCCTCTCTCCACCATCCTCACTTGGAATTTAAATTTTATCATGTACTTGTACATCAACATAATACATATGCTTATACCTCTTTATTTTCATTTGATTATCACCAAAGATTTGCTTAAATACCATTAAAACAACCTAAGTAAGCTTAAGCTTCACCCAAACATCTAACCTTAAATAACCAACTCATGATGACACACACCCAATACACAAAATTTAACATCAATTCTTGTTAATTTTCATTCAAATTTTCATTATAATTTACTTAAAACCACCAATTCAATCAAAATTAAGCTTGTAGTTTTATTCTCAACTACAACCCAATCACTAAGCCATGAGCATAACACAACTCCCACATTAATCTTATGCATATATACACACATATTTTCTTATTTAATCATCACTTGACTCATTTAAATATTAATAACTCAACACAATTAACTTAAATATCATTTCAAGCCATAACCGTAATCCCTCAAGTTCATGGCCATAACCCATCCACCCAACATTTATTTCACTTTAATCTCATTCCAATAGGCATTAAAATCAATCTCAACATCACCATAAACAACTAATATTTAACATAATTTGCAAACCCTCACTCACCACACTCATCCTAATCCCCCCATTCACAACTCAATTCAAACAACCACAATAGTTTAAGAACTTTACAAATAAATACTCATCAATGTTAATTACATCATTTAATACAAAAATTCATATTCAATACATCAAAAATTGAATTAAGGAGAGTTAGGATTTTCACCTCTCAACCACTCAAACGCACACACAAGGAGTTGAAGAAGAAGACCGTTAGGACGGCGGCACTGGCGACGGACTTCGGTGAGGTTGGGCGGCGGCGCTGGCGGCGTCAAACGGCCGACGTACGGTAGTGGTCCACGGGCAGGAGCGCTAGTGAATAGGGCAGAAGCAGAGGACGGGGGGTGTCGAGCTAAGCAAGGAAATTTTGGGGGGTTTGGGCTGATTTTTACTTCAAATTATCCTAATCACAAATTAACCAATTGAGCGCCGCATTTGTGCATCGCAGGTTGACCCAACGACGTGGCCACAAAATAGATTTCGTTACGCTCCTAAATAATTCATTCAAGTGCTAATAAGCATTTGCATTGCCCACTGAATAAACATTAGCCAAATTAACAAGGGCAAATTTGAAAAACAATAATGATACTAATATACGAATTGATTTAGTAGCAATATAACAACAATAAAAAGGGGGTGAGTTATGTATATAAAAAGAGTAAGGCAGTAATAAAAAAAAATGAGAATGTCTTCTCATAAATTTACACCCAAAAGATTGTAAAATTTGAAGTTATTAACTCTAGCCAATAATATTAATGCAATTTTCCACATAAATATATATATATATGTATGGATGTATGTGTGTGTGTGTGTATATATATATATATATGTATGTATGTATGTATGTATGTATGTATGTATGTATATGTAATGAAGGGTAATAAAATTTTTAAATAAACATGAACATAAGTACAAAAGACAGGATTAGGATAATTGTGAGAAAATTCTAGTTTAAGCTTATGTGTCAACAAATAAAAGGTAGAAAGAAAAAAGGAAAAAGAGTTAATTAGAATTTAAAATAAATTATCTAAACTAAATAAACACAAAACTAAACAAAGAAATCAACCCAAAACCCCCAAAATTTCCCTGCTCAGCTCGACCCCCTCGTCCTTCACTTCTGCCTTGTTTGCCTGCCCCCCGCCCGCGGCCCACTGCCATATGTCGGCTATCTGATGCCGCCAGTGTCGCCGCCCAACCTCACTGGAGTCCGTCGCCAATGCCGCCGTCCTAACGATCTTCTTCTTCAACTCCTTGTGCGTGTGTTTGAATGGTTGAGAGGTGAAAACCNTAACTCTCCTTAATTCAATTTTTGCTGTTTTGAATCTGAATTTTTGTATTAATGGTGTAATTAACATTGATGAGCATTTATTTGTAAAGTTCTTGAATTATTGTGGTTGTTTGAATTGACTTGTGAATGGGGGAATTAGGATGAGTGTGGTGAGTAAGGGTTTGCAAATTATGTTGAATATTAGTTGTTTATGGTGATGTTGAGATTGATTTTGATGCCTATTGGAATGAGATTAAAGTGAAATAAATGTTGGGTGGATGGGTTGTGGGCATGAACTTGAGGGATTAGGGTAATGGCTTGGAATGATATTTTAAGTTAATTGCGTTGAGTTATTAATGTTTAAATGAGTCAAGTGATGATTAAATAAGAAATATGTGTGTGTATATATATATATAAGGTTAATCTGCGTGTTGTGTTATGCTCATGGCTTGGTGATTGGGTTGTAGTTGGGAATAAAACTACAAGCTTGATTTTGACTGAATCGGTGGTTTTAAGTAAATTATAATGAAAATTTGACTGAAATTAACAAGAATTGATGTTAAATTTTGTGTATTGGGTGTGTGTTGTCATGAGTTGATTATTTAAGGTTAGATGTTTGGGTGAAGCTTAAGCTTACTTAGGTTGTTTTAATGGTGTTTAAGTAAATCTTTAGTAATAATCAAATGAAAATAAAGAGGTATAAGCATATGTATATATTGATGTACAAGTACATCACAAAATCTAAATTCTAAGTGAGGATGGTGGAGAGGAGAATGGAGGGAGATGTAGTGGTTTTGAATGTTTGGAAATCATGAAGTAAGTATGGGGTTAGTGAGATTCTAGGATTTGGTTATTAAAGGAGAGGGAAAAGAATAAGTAGTTTTGTGGATTTGAAGCTACTACCATAATATGCCTTTGTGGTTTTATATCACTAATGATAATTGTATGATTGGGACCCAACTTGAACCTCAAACCAAGTTCATAAAATCGCCTTAAACCGTATCGCAACCTAAAGTTTAAGGGCTCACGACAATTTGTTAAAGAGAAAAGCTATAGCCATAATAATATCGTTAATAATAATTATGGTAAAGATAGCCACAATTCTAGTAGTAGTAGTAATAATAATAATTCAAGTGATTATGTCAAGAATGTTGATATTATTAATAAACACAGGGCAAGCTATATTATTATGCTATCATAACCTCTGTTAAACCCACGTTGGCAGTATTAGATAGGGGAGCTAAACAAAAATAAAATAGAATCAAACTAGATGAATAAGTAACGGGCGAGCTTATTGTTAAAGAGAGGTCTCGAAAATTTAAATTATTTGTTAAGCGAATAAATGTGATAAAACTTTTTAATCTTTCACTAATCGAGAAAAATTACATATTTGGAGCAGAACTGAGTCCACCTCTGTCGGTTCAAGCTGCTAGCAAATGATTTTCAATAAAATGGAGAGAGATTCTCAAAGACCAGGTGCGTACATTGCTTGTACTCTTCGAAAACTCACATGTTTCTCAAGCTGTACAAAATTAACATGATATTCATATGAGGAATTATTTTATACAATGTTTTGTCACATAAGCAAGTGGCCCCATCAATTACCAATCATCAGGGCTTACGCCCCTCAATTTACTCGTGCGAATGCAACTCAGGCTTCCCGATCAGCCTGGGAAGTGTGCACCTTTCTCAAGATCGTCGCAGTCTTCAACAGGTGTCCACTTCTAGATAATAACTGGTAAATCAGCTTTACTCATACATTCTCTCTGTCCTAATTGCAAAACAAAATGTTTTGAAATGTGGGCGCCCAACTAATTAATCTCAAAGTTTATTTTGCTACATAGGAGTGTACGTGGTGAGCTTCGGCTCATATTTCGAACATTTTTGTGTTTTTATTTTAGGTAATGGATAAGTGGGCGAAATTGTCCCTACAAGCTGAAGGATGTAAGAAGTGAAGGAAGAACTTGTTGCATTTGCAATTTGACGCTGTTAGATGCTCACAGTAGATTCTCGCGTAATACGAGGGCTTGATAGAGCTAAAAGATCATGTTGAGTCTATAACTTGAGTAAGCATGCTTAAGTTAGAGAGAGTTAGAAGATACTAAACCTGGTTGTATTTTGGGGTGTGTAATGGTCAAATTACGGTGACACAAATGCCTTTAGTCTGATGGGATTTGAGAATTGTGACAGTGTTCCAGTAAAATCATATAGCTGATAAATAAATGGCCTTGCCCGATTTAGGGCGGTGGTAATGCCTCCAATCATCATGACTTTTGCTACCATTACTATAATAAGAGATTAAGCTAAGATAATCGGGTAATTAGCATTTGGGGGTGTTACAGTGTTGGTATCAGGGCCAGGTTTAAGGCCACTGTGCGCTATAGGGGTTCTTATGAGTTGTGTTTGACTAGTGAAACGAGATGTTGATTCGGAGTTCATGGGTATGCGTGCATCATAAGGATGTTTNNNNAAACGTTTGCCTAGCCTTCAGCCTTTGGTATTAAGGTCAACGATGTCAAATAATATCTTAGGAATTCCAATGTTATCAAAGTAGAATGAGGAAGCATTTGGTCAGCTTCTTAGTGACGAATGTATTCTAAAGAAGTATACCCAGCTCATAATGATAGTTTTGTGTAGTTTTGGGTTGCCGTTTGAGTTACTAGGATGACTTCAATTAAGACTTACTGAAGTACTAAAGGTTTGGGTATTGTGATGCTTAAGACATGATAAGAAGATGGCGTTCATAGACTCTTATGTGATTAATGTAATACCAAACTACATTAACATGCTAAAGAGGGGAAATGTATTATGTAGCAATATTCATGGATTGGATCAGTATGAAACAGCCATTGTAATAGTGTAATAACGTCAATGTATAAGGGCCTGGCACACCGTTATAAATGATTTGCAATAATAATTTAGTATAATGAATTAGGTGTTGGCAGTTTAGTAGCTTATGGTGTGCTACTTGATATCATATGGGTGTTATGCAAAGAAAGTGTTGTCATTAAACGTGCCTCCAAAATATGTGAACTTATATGGGCTACCAACTACTGGGTGCATACAAGTCATTATAACCTAAGAGCATGTTTTACAGTGATGGAGGTAGTAAGTAATGAAGAGATGGAGGATATTTAGACTTGGGATTTTGGTAGACATTTTGATTCTAGGTCGTCGACCCAGATCATATAAACAAATATGCCTTAATCTAGGCAATAGTAGGCATTGAAAACTCTGAATTGTGTAGGGGAAAACTCTTTTAGAGATTCAAGATTCTATAGTGTGGTTGGGTCAATAACGTCCACCCTTATTATGAGGCTAAAACAAACTCTAAAGGCACTTGGAAATGACTATATATGGGTTTTAGCTCCAAGATATTCATAAGAGGTCCCAAGTAGACGGTATAAACAATTTCTCTTATTATTTTGGATTGGGTCATGGGTGTTCATGGTCAAGCTATACTCATTAGATTGTGCAAAATAAATTAAGTGGAGAAGATCTTACTTTGTGGAGCATCAGGTGATTTGGTAAGTTAGCTCCTTGGAATCAGCAAGGACTAGATAAAAAGGAAAAAAATAGAAAAGAAATAGTAAGAAGAAGGACACTCAGATGTCGTATTCATCAAAGAAGCGAGAGTGACGGTCCACAACTTTGAGCATGCTTATTTTGGTAAAAAACGACTATCTACAAAAGTTAAACTATAGGAAAAGGACTTGAGGATATGTCGTATATGTGGATGGAATCGTTACTTTTGTATATTAGAAATTCTAGAAGTCATAATTTATATTTTTTCCCAGAGTGAATAAGATTTGGGGAGATAAATAATATTTGGAGAAGTATAATAAATTACAATGGTTATATGGGTTGGACTAATTAGGGCACTTGTTGATGCATTACAGTTTATGTTGGAGTGGTGATTTGAGTGTGTATATATATATGTATATATATGTATATATTGCAGGGACTATATAGAAGTATTACTAGTGATTCTATGAGGTCGAAATGTCAAATTCAAAGGAGCATTACCAGGACACAAGTTCAGGCACAACAATAGAGGATTGTGGGGTACTAAGATTTGTGACATGTTTGCATACTAATTGAAATCCGGGCAACTTTCTTTTGAGCATGTCAAACCCTTGAAACTTTAGCTACATGAGTCCCTATATTGATCCAAATGAGTTTACAGTCACCTTTGGCCAACTAATATTAGACCTCCCTTGTCAGATATCATTGCATAAATTAACATCCTTCTTGCCCTCCTTGGTTACCACCTAGAGCTAGCCACCCCTATTATGCAATCACATAATTTAATTTGCAATTCCTTTTCATTCACATTAAGCTTTGCAAAAACTATTTAATCACTGCAGCAATACTTCATTATATACCTTTTCCCTCATTGAATTTCCCCATGAAATTGATTTTTAAAGGGAATCCCTATCATTAAGATGTGTTACTTCTGTCTTACTCTCACTAATTACCTCTACTCAGCTTACCTTTTGCAACCATGATTTCAAGAGTAACATGACCTCTCTTGCCCTTAACATCCAATCACTATGTAGATTGCTATTGTCCTACTAGTCTGGCTTTTGGATTTAGGCACAATGCTTTGGGTCCTATGTAACAAACGATTGGAACTATCTGACTATTATTTCCCATATTCCTAAATTGTTTACGCGTATAGTTATTTTCCCTCCATCTGCATCACGGTCATACTTTAGTTACCATTGTTTTGAAATTTGTCATCTATCCCTTTCATTAAAATCTTACATCAACAACATTCTTAGTACTTTTAGTCATTAATCAACTTCTCCCTTATTCAGCTCGACTTATATATCAACATTGTCTTTTTGCTATGTTACCTCCTCTTGACCCCGAGCATTTGCCTAGAAGATCTTAATGAGCATACGAAACCTTGCTGATTAATTTGTTTTTTGCATTAATGCTATTATTTCTATCATTTCTTATATTTGGTTAATCTGCCTCATCTTTAGACTTTGCTTTCTTTCAGCATTATCTGATCCTTCTTTTAATTTCAAACTTTTGGAATGCTAGTGGTTCCTCAAGAGTGCTCGTACCTATTTTCCACATCATCCACCATGTCTTTGAAACTTGTGGCTAAATATTGAATCCATTCTTACTCGATTTTAAGTGGTTGTCCACATTCTAATACTTTTGACTTTCATCTTCCTCTTCTTCATTTTGCTAAAAGCGTATTCATATGTATATATGTTGCACCTTGTTTGTTCATGGTGGTAAGCCTATATAGCTGGTTTGAGTTAGCGATGCAGTTAAGCTCCCACTAGTGCAAGTGAAAAATGATTGTTGTAACCCTAGCAATTTTCTTGCTTCTAAATTCCATTCCTCAAAATATAGAATCGGCCTTTCTCTATGCAATCTTGTTATCTTACTTAAAATTGTTTCATATTGCCTATTTTATACTCTACTCATTCAAATCCAAATTCGTCATGTTGATGGTGGGTAGATGGTCACCTTGTTGAAACTCCATTACTACTATTTATTTGTAATTCAACGATTGAACCCAAATGTAACTGAATCACCTTCACAATCTAAAGTGTGTCAAATCTTTTCCTCCAAAACTCTTTTGTTGTTATCTATTACCCTATGTTGGATATCGTGATTATCCTATTTCTTACGATATTGGTACTCTATTTATGACTTTGACATTCAACCACACTTTAGTGTCACAATTATAGTAAGAGTTAACCCTCTTATTCCTGTTAGAGCTCCACAACCCCAAACTTATTTCCAATCATTCGAAGGTCTAAGCGGCTTGGCCGAGCAATCAGAACTTTGATTAAAAGTATTTAAGTAAGCGAATAATCTTGTCTTCTTAGTTTGAATACTCTAATCCTTTCTTATTTCATTTTATATTTCATAAATAACGTAACTTGATTTGTAAGTCAACCTGCTAACTACTCAACCGGATTGAGATGGCATAGAATAATCGCATTTGTCACTGATATGACTTAGGAACTGTTGACCATCTATTGGCTCTTTCATGATTCTTACCTGCAGACCACATTGCTAGTGGCTTTCTATTTTTGGATTCCTGAAAACTCATAGCCATCTTTACTTTAGCCATCATATGACAATCCCTCCCTTATTAATCATGTGTAACTTCACTGTTATTTCTTTCATGTACAATGACTCACTTGACCACCATTCTCATCACTCTCATTCGTGGATATATTCATCTTTAACGTCGAATTTAGATCTAGCAAACTTTTGACTAGTTCAACGATGAAAAGCCAAGCAACACAATAATAATTATCCAATCTGGTGTCACCAAGGGCCTTGAAAATATGAGCATTGAAGTTGTATTATATGGGTCAAGAAACAAGTTATCATTAGCATGAAAAGTGCAGCCCTCAATAATAGCAAAGATTAAGTTAAGTCGAAAGGGTTATATCAAATTAGAGAGACTTAGGCAAATTGTCATACAAGGGAAGTTGCCTGACTTTATGATACATGAGGATGGAGCCTTAAGGCTACAAAACCGATTATCTATTCCCAATAAAGGCGAATTGAAAGGAAGATTTTAGGAGGAGCCCTTAATGCTCGTTATTCAGTGGATCAAGGGGAAACAAAACGTCCAGGGATCTGAAGCAATACTATTGGTAGGATAACCTAAAGAGGGAGATTGTAGAGTATGTGGAAGTACTTGACTAATCAAGAGATCAAGACTAAGCATCAGTGCCCAGTAAGCGAACTGGGGCCTTTGGGAAGTCCCACTTGATAATGGAATTTAATCTTAATGGGTTTTGTCATGGAATTATCCCTTACATCCTCGAAAAAGGGTTTCATTTGGGTTAATGTTAACAGACTCACCAAAGCTATTCATTTTATACCAACCCATAGGACTTAGGGTGTAGAGACACTATTGTAATTATATGCCAAAGAAATAATTTGACTGCATGGCATACCGAAGGGCATATTATCTCATAGAGACCAAAGATTTTAAGCTCGGTTTTGGCAAGCTCTATAAAAAGCTTTTGGGACTAAGTTAAATTTTAGTAGCTCATATCACCCTGAGACCAATGGGCAAACTGAGTGATGAATCAAACCCTAGAGATTGTGTTGAGAACCTGTGTGCTTGACTTCTAAAGAAAGTGGGAAGATTACTTGCCATTGGTGAAATTTCATTATAACAACAATTATCAATCCACCATTAAGATGGCTCCTTTGAAGCATTGCATGGAAGGAAGTGCAAAACTCCTTTGTGTTGGAGTAAGCTTGATAAAGCAATAACCTTAGGGCCTGAGTTGATTCAAGAGGCCACTGAAATGATAAGGAAGATTCAAGAACACATCAAGGCGGCTTAGAGTCAATAGAAAAGATACGAGGATAAAAAGATATGACCATTAGAGTTTCAAGTGGGAGATAAGGTATTTTTAAGGGAGTGAGAAGATTCAACCTCAGGGGCAAGCTGAGCCCTATATATATCGGGCCTTACGAAATTATCGAAAAATTAAACCCTGTGGCTTACAGATTGGATTTACCAATCGAACTCGAGCAAGTGCACAATGTTTTCACATTTCGTAGCTTAAAAAATATGTTTCGGATTCAAATCATGTCATCGTAATATAACCAGTAGAAGTCGCTGAGAACCTAATGTACGAGGAGCGTCCCATACGAATATTAGACTATAGAGTTAAACAACTTTGGAATAAAAGTATTCCCCCTGGTTAAGGTCTTGTAGGCCAACCGTAATA
The DNA here is from genome assembly GCA_002740465.1 of Stenocereus thurberi. Taxonomy (NCBI): domain Eukaryota; kingdom Viridiplantae; phylum Streptophyta; class Magnoliopsida; order Caryophyllales; family Cactaceae; genus Stenocereus; species Stenocereus thurberi. The sequence continues at coordinate 17,272 of NCQT01065015.1, forward strand.
CCTCTGACGCTACATGGGAAACCGAGGAGGACATAAGAAGCAAGTACCCATATCTATTTGAGGTACGGACAATATTTTTTTCAAATTGTAAGTTTCTAGGATAAAACTTATTTTAAGGAAGAAGGTTGTAACGACCCGAACCTAAGATTCATGTTAATTACTTCAAATTATCTGAATCACCAATTAACCAAGTTAGGCGCCACATTTCAATTTAGCATTTTTATGTATATGTATATATATTTGTGCATCGCAGGTTGGAACGACGATGTAGCCGCAAAATGGATTTCGTTACGCTCCTAAATAATTCATTCAAGTGCTAATAAATATTTGAATTGCCCGCTGAATAAACGTTAGCCTAATTAACAAGGACTAATTTGAAAAACGATAATGATAATAATATACGAATTAATTTAGTAGCAATATAACAATAGTAAAAAGGGGGTGAGTTATGTATATAAAAAGAGTAGGGTAGTAATAAAAAAAACGAGAATGTCTTCTCATAAATCTACACCTAAAAGATTGTAAAATTTAATTTTATTAACTCTAGCCAAGAATATTAATGCAATTTTCCATATATATATATATATGTATGTATATATATATATATGTATATATAATGAAGGGTAATAAAATTTAAATAAACACGAACATAAATACAAGAGAGAGGATTAGGATAATTGTGAGAAAATTCTAGTTTAAGGTTATGTGTCAACAAATAAAAGGGCAGAAAGAAAAAGGAAAAAGAGTTAATTAAAATTTAAAATAAACTATCTAAACTAAATAAACAGAAGACTAAACAAAGAAATCAGCCCAAACCCCCCAAAATTTCCCTGCCCAGCTCGACCTGCCCGTCCTCTACTTCTACCCTATGCTGGTCGTCTAATGCCACCAACGCCGCCGCCCAGCCTCAGCGGAGTTCGCCACCAGTGTCGCCATCCTAACGGTCTTCTTCTTCAACTCCTTGTGTGTGTGTTTGCGTGGTTGAGAGGTGAAAACCCTAACTCTTCTTAATTCAATTTTTGATGTTTTGAATCTGAATTTTTGTATTAAATGGTGTAATTAACATTGACAAATATTTATTTGCAAAGTTCTTGAATTGTTGTGGTTGTTTGAATTGAGTTGTGAATGGCAGGATTAGGATGAGTGTGGTGAGTGAGGGTTTGCAAATTATGTTGAATATTAGTTGTTTATGACGATGTTGGGATTGATTTTAATGCCTATTCGAATGAGATTAAAGTGAAATAAATGTTGGGTGGATGGATTGTGGCCATGAACTTGATGGATTAGTGTTATGACTTGGAATGATATTTGAGTTAATTGTGTTGAGTTATTAATATTTAAATGAGTCAAGTGATGATTAAATAAGGAAATATGTGTGTATATATGCATGAGGTTAATGTGGGTGTTGTGTTATGCTCATGGCTTGGGGATTGGGTTGTAGTTGGGAACAAGACTACAAGCTTGATTTTGATTGAATTTGGTGGTTTTAAGTAAATTATAAGGAACATTGGAATGAAATTAGCAAGAATTGATGTTAAATTTTGTGTATTGGGTGTGTGTTATCATGAGTTGGTTATTTAAGGTGAGATGTTTGGACGAAGCTTAAGCTTACTTAGGTTGTTTTAGTAGTGTTTAAGCAAATCTTTGGTGATAATCAAATGAAAATAAAGAGGTATGAGCATATGTATTATGTTGATGTATAAGTACATAACAAAATTTAAATTCTAAATGCGGATGGTGGAGAGGAGAATGGTGGGAGATGTAGTGGTTTTGAATGTTTGGAAATCATGAAGTAAGTATGGGGTTAGTGAGATTCTAGGATTTGGTTATTAAAGGAGAGGGAAAAGAGTAAGTAGTTTTGTGGACTTGGAGCTGCTACCATAATATGCCTTTGTGGTCTTATATCAGCAATGATAATTGTATGATTGTGACTCAACTCGAACCTGATACCAAATTCATGAAATCACCTTAAACCATATCGCAACCCAAAGTTCAAGGGCTAATGGTAATTCGTTAAAGAGAAAAGTAATAACCATAATAATATCATTAATAATAATTATGGTAAAGATAGCCACAATTCTAGTAATAATAATAATAGTAATAATTCAAGTGGTTATGTCAATAATATCGATATTGTTAATAAACACAAGGCAAGCTATATTGTTACACTATTATAACCTCTATTAAACGAACGTTAGCCGTATTAGATAGGGGAGCGAAACAATTATAACCTCTATTAAACGAACGTTAGCCGTATTAGATAGGGGAGCGAAACAAAAATAAAATAGAATCAAACTAGATGAATAAATAATCAATGGGCTAATTGTTAAAGAGAGGTCTTGAAAATTTAAATTATTCATTAAGCCAATAAATGTAATAAAACTTCTTAATCTTTCACTAATCGAGAAAAATTACATATTTGGAACAAAATTAAGGCCAGCTCTATCACTTCAAGCTGGCCGATTTTCAATAAAATGGAGAGTTATTCTCAAAGACCAAATACGTACAGTGCCTGTGCTCTTCGAAAACTCGCATATTTCTCAAGCTATACAAAACTAATATGATATTCATGTAAGGAATCATTTTGTAATAAAACAGCTCTTCGAAAACTGATATATTTATCAAGTTATACAAAATCAATATGATATGCATATAAGGAATCATTTTATGCAATGTTTTATCGCATAAGCAAGTAGTCCCATCAATTATCAATCATCAGGGCTTCTACCCTTTAATTTACCCGCGCTGCTACAACTCAGGCTTCCCGATTGGCCTAGGAGGTGTGCACCTATCTTAAGATCATTGCAGATGTCAATAGGGGTCCACTTCCAGGTAATAACCAGTAAATCAGCTTTATTCATACATTCTCCCTTTCCTATTTGCAAAACAAAATGTTTTGAATTGCGGGTGCCCAACTAATTAATCTCAAAGTTTATTTTACTGCATAGGAGTGTACGTAATGAGCTTCGGCTCATATTTCAAACATTTTTGTGTTTTTATTTTAGGTTATGGATAAGTGGATGAACTTGTCCCTAGCAAGCTGAAGGATGTAAGAAGTGAAGGAAGAACTTGTTGCATTTGTAATTTGACACTGTTAGATGCTCACAGTGGATTCTCGCGTAATATAAAGGCTTGATAGAGCTCAAAGATCATGTCGAGTCTATAACTTGAGTAAGCATGCTTAAATTAGAGAGAGTCAGAAGATACTGAACCAGGTTATATTTTGGGGTGTGTAATGGTCAAATTATGGTTTGAAGTTGACGCAAAATCATATAGCTGATAAATAAATAGCCTTGCACAATTTAGGGCGGTAGTAATGCCTCCAATCATCGTGACTTCTGCTACCATTATGATAATAAGAGGTTAAGCTAAGATAATCGGGTAATTAGCATTTGGGGTCGTTACAGTTTACTTCACCCCTCGTATCTTCCCTCGCATCTTGGCTTCACCCCTCACATCTTCCCTCGCATCTATTCTACATTGTTTTTTTTTTTAAATCTCATGTAGCATCCTATTTGTATTAAAGTATCCCACATAACTATTCTATCCTATATGGCATCCTGCATGACAAACTTACATGTCGCTCCTGCATGAGTTCAATCAACCTTTTTATTTACACACAC
>NCQT01065022.1:7220-18053 GCA_002740465.1 Stenocereus thurberi
AAGGGCATTGGTCGGAGCGGAACAGAGGTGCTCTATAATGAAAGAGATCAAGGGCGTCTGTTTGTTTCTGATCTTACAACTGCTAATGCATTCATTTTAATACAAAATAGAACTGTACTTTTTTTCAGAAGGTGGGATAAGTTCTTCTTCGTCTGTTTCTCTCTCTCTCTCTCTCTCGCTCTCTTATTTAATGAGAAGAAACTGGCAGCTTCTCATCCTTTCCGGTGTCTGTATGTGTTTATTGGCTTAGACTTATTTCATTACGGAGATGATTTGCTTAATCTTCTGAGAACAATATCTCTGTTCGTTGTCATGAATTGCTTACATCTTGACTGTGTAGACCCCGATTTGGTGGGATTGACAGTGGGTCGTTGTTCTTATGATATGTTCAATGACGTCTATATTGTGTTTTCCTCTTGCTTGGCAATTTCGTTATTGCTTCATCTGCTTTTACTTGATTGGTTGGCATTTAGAAAGTGAATTCTTACTTACATTGGTAAATTTCATCATCTTAATGAACTCTCTCACTGTCTCACTGTCCCTCTCCCTCTCTCTCTCTTTTCCTCTACTGACAGGAGAAACCATTAGTAGGTTGCGAGGAAGTGTGTGTACAGAAAAAAAGTTATACAGCCGGTTGCTTACGTTCCGTGCGTAAGGTTGGAACTTGGAAGCCATGAAGCCTTTAGTTGCTGTTGATACTTCCTTCGAATAAAATGGCTGTGATGCCAATATACAAATTGCAGCAGGGTGGATGTAACCTTCAAACAGGGGTTGCAGAATGTTTGATATCTATGTAATTTTGTAATAAGGTTCAAATATGTTTTGAGAGTGATGTGTATAAATCCGTTAAAACCTGCAAGCTGACATGCCTGCGTCTCTCTCTGTCTCTCTCTGTCTCTCTCTTCCTGTTATTTTAGCGCTCAATGCACTCATTGTCTATACTGTCATACTGATGTGAAACTGCCCTCTTTTACTAATCCCAGCAGTGAACAAGCTGTTTCAGTTGCTCTTGCGTTATTGCACTATAATCTGGCCTCAAAAATTTGTCCAAAAGTAACCTTACCAGTTGCACTATAGTCAGGTAAATTTGTCTTTGACATCATATTAACTCATATTAAAATAAAGAGCTATTCAATTAGAAAGAAATTTTGGGGGGGATGGAATACTCGACGATTATGAAGGATTGTAGAATATATTGGTTTAAGGACATGTTCTTTTCGTAGGTAAATTCAGGTGTGTGAAATGGTAAAGTGGGTTGAATCTTTTTATGTAATAAATTGAACTTGGTTAAAATAGTGGAATTGGGTTGAAGTAGGTTGAAATGGATTGAGGTTGGTATTTTAAACTTTACCCATGAAAAGAACATGCCCTAAGTGTTAAAAATCATTTCGACAGTCTTCCTTCCTTTGAATCCATCCTCCTCAATGAAGCAGTCTCTTCTAAGGTGAGAATTTTCTAGTTTAAGTCTCACTAAAAAATGAAAAAGAATTATAAAAGTTATTACTTTCATGAATGTTAATTTAGGTTTTTCTACAGGCAGAGATATCGGTAGAGATAAAGTTACCTACGTCCGGATCTTCCTAAATTCCGCAACATCGGGACTCACATTAGGAGGTGTTCTTGTAATGTTAATTTAGGTTTTTCTTGAACCTTATGATAGAGGTAGCCTAAAAGCGGGAGGCAAAAGAAAAGCACAAAAATGTTATGACAAAAAAATTAACTTGTGTCCATGATTTGTAAAAGAAGAAAGTCAAAGTAATTATTTATCAAACAATAGTTTATCATAATATATTCAACAGTTTTGATATTAATTAAGTTTACACCCTTATCACACTTACCATGTAGCAAATAAAAAATTCATTAAAAGTGACTCTCATTTAGGACCTTTTTTCGTTGGTAAATTATCATATTTCACACTCTTAGATTATCTCATTTCATAAAGTCCCACTTCTTTATATTATTTTCTAGATAATTCTACCTATTCTCACTTTTTCAAAAAAATTTCACATTTTCTCATTCTTTTCCATTTTTTACTTTAATTATCCATAGAAAAGAACAAACCTTTAAAGAGAACAATAATCATCTTAAAAAATAAATTTTAATATGACAAAACAAGCATTTTAAATAAATACTTGAGAAGTTTCCTCTAATACTACAACTTGGAGAATTTTGCTCTTTACATAATGCAGTAGTCACATATAAAAATGTCAACAATTTGTTAAAAAAAAAAAAAACCCAAATATCAACAATTAAAATTCCAAGCTTTTCTTTTTCTTTTTAAATTTATTTTGGGTGCAAACAAGAGGCTAAAGTAAACCCCTAAGAAAAATAAAATCAATCGTTAATTAAGAGGCATACTAAGATACAATTAGCCATAACCTCGTTATCAAAGTCCAAAGCACCCAAAAAAAAAAAAAAAAGAAGAAGAAAATCAACTGCGGGCCTTTCCACCATGGTTGCACCTTCCTCTGTGCTGCTGCCATGTCTACTCTGTCTCCTCTTCCTTTCTCTCTCCTCCGCCTCTCCGCCGCCGCCATCCACCGTATGCATAGTCGGAAGCGGCATATCCGGCGCATCGCTGGCCCATTTCCTCCGTAAGTACACGCGGTCGCCGTCACCGATTGCCGGAATCAGGATCTTCGAGCGCAACGCTGTCGTCGGCGGCCGTATGGCCACCGTCAACATCGGCGGCGAGACATTCGAGGCTGGTGCCTCGATCATCCACCCTAAGAACTACCATGTCTCGAATTTTACGAGTTTGCTTAAGTTGAAGAGGAGATTGGGCGATGATAATGATGATTCTGATTCGCTAGGGGTTTGGGATGGGAAGCGATTTGTGGTTAAAACTCTAAGATCGGATTCAAAGTTGCCGTTTATAAACAAGTTTGTTCCTTTGATTAATTCAGTCAAGTTGTTCTGGCGATATGGCTTTTCTTTGCTCAGAATGCAGAGCTTCGTCGAGGTACTTTCTCTCTCTCTTCTCCTAGAATGGATGTGGTTGCTGAATGCTGATGGTCAAATTGTATCCATGTTCGATCATTTGAGTTGTGTTTCAATTAAGCTTGAGCTTTATGACGAGCTCAGCCTTCCCTATTCGAGCCCTGCTTATTATTTAACAAGCCAGCTCAAATTCGTTGACAAACTTTGTGATTCCTACGAACGTTTGCTTGATGTTCCCTTGTTGACTAGTCTACTATTCTTGTCTTGAACAACTGGGAGCGGGGACATCTTTTAGCATATTATGGATACAAAAATAATCAGAAAATGGATTCAATTGTCGACAGAATAATGGTCTGTATGCGTTTATTAAATAGGTTTGATAAGGATTAAAGTTGAAGAATCCAACATGTGCAAAACAATCATCCAACTTAACTCATATACTCATATTCTCAACAACTCCCAGTGTCGATTCTGTCTTGTGGGTTCGGGCAGATCTAGATGTAGGCAACTTTAATTTTACAAGTAAAGGGGCTGATTAAGTGATTATGTCAATTGGTTCACAGTTAAAGCATGGAATTCAAGGTTAATGTGTTATATCATATACTATGACCAACTTCTTTGTGGATGTTCACTGAATTTAACATTTTAATACCATGTTCAGAGTAGGGTCATTTCCTAATCGAGCTTTGAAGACTTGTTCACGTCTGTTTGTTTTTCTTCGTGAATGTGTTATTTCCTGATTGATTCAGTTATCATTTGTGAATAATTGCCTTCACTTATTAGTGCAACTGCACGCTTGCCTCTAAATATGGTGCTAGCTTTCACGTTACAAATGTAATATTTTGATGACCGGCACGTGCGTGCGTGCGTGCGTGTGTGTGTGTGAGTGAGAGAGAGAGAGAGAGAGAGAGAGAGCAACTTTGCTCATGTTCCACTATGTAGGGCTAGTCGTTCAGGATGAGGGACTCTAGTTCATATTGGACTTCATTGAAGGTTCTCAAATATTCAGAAGTTTGCTATATTTTCTAGGATTATCTAATTTTTTATTGGTGTTAGATGGGCTCTGTTGTTGATATGCATGGTTGATGTGTACGTCCTAACCTTTATAGTTATCTAGTGCAGACTATGTTAAATAATTTCTTGAAGTACTACGAGAGCTCTGATTCTAGACCAGTATTCAGCAGAGTGGAGGATATGCTTAAGTGGTCAGGTTTATATAACCTTACCCGCAGAACTTTGGAAGAGGAATTGATTGATGCAGGATTGTCTTCTTTGCTTATACAGGAGCTAGTAACTGTAAGGACTCTTGGCAACTTTTTATGGGCATTTCATTGATTGTTTTATGTTCTTTTGTTGTTTGTGCTAATTAAACATTTAAAGCAAATCAGTTCAAACTTCAAACAGTTTATTTTTACGGATAAGAGTTGAAGGAGCTTATACCATTAATTGTGAACCTTTAGCTGGCCATTTTCTTGTTCTTTTTTCCCTTGAATCAATTATGTTCTTCCTATTGTATTGACATTAGATATAAGTGTCCATCCCATTTGTGTCTTTTTTAAATGGGTGATACACTGATACTTATGGTAGCCCGAGCAGAATGTTAAGGATGGAACAAACTGAAAAGGACATTGTTATGTCAAGTATGTCAGAGAGAGAGAGTGATATGATGGATTTGGGAGAGATGGACTTACACAAGATAGAAACATGTTAAATCTAGATACTGAATTCTGCCCATCAGAACTTTTTCTTTAGCTAAGGTAGGCTCCCGGCAGATCTGCATGCGTAAGATGTCTTACTATATGGCTATGTTGTAGGTTATCACACGAATCAATTATGGTCAGAGTGTCCAAATGAGCGGATTGGCAGGAGCAGTATCTTTGGCAGGATCTGGTGGTGGGCTATGGGCAGTTGACGGTGGGAATTGGCAAATGGCTGCAGGACTGATTAATAGTTCAGATGTTGAATTGCACCTGAATGAGGAGATTCAGTCCGTCTCCCACCTCGGAACGTATTATGAACTTAACTCAACCAAGGGAAATAGTTATGAATGTCAAGTGATGGCATTTGCAACACCACTAGATGAACTGAACATCAGATTTGATCCACCCATTTCAGTTCCAGAGAGAAAGCTACAACATACATACACTACGTTTATTAGGGGCTTGTTAAATCCTGTGAGTGCTTGCCCCTTCAGTTGACTGTCATTATTAGTCCATGGCTTTTCAAGAGGAATTCTTGGATTTTGTTTCTCTTTTCTTGTCTTCGATGTTCTTCAAATAACTTATTTTGAAGACTGCTTGATATTTGTCCTTGTGAAGGCATACTTTGGGCTGCAAACAGTGACAGAAGTTCCAGATCTTGTAGGGACCCTTGAGGATCCCAACATACCTTTCTCTTGTATAGCAGTTCTGAAGAAACATTCCAGGGAAGAAATGACTTACAAGATGTTCTCACGAAAGCCACTGGATGATGCATTGCTTGATCAAGTATTCAGGTGATGTTTTATATTTATGCTAATGTATTTGAACTTTGAAGGAATACATCAACCCTTAAATGATAAGTGGCACGCTAGGGTGGAGTAGTCCAGTCAATTTAGTTGTGTGTTGACTTTTTGATGTCTCATTATTGCTAGTGGTAGCAAATTGAAGTATGGCTTAATATACCTTGTATGGACCAACGCCTTTCGGTTGCTATATTTCTGGTCAAGTCTGATTTTTTTTTTTTAAAAAAAAATCCGCTCAAGTTGCCCTGCATCCCAGACTAAACCATGTGAAATCTTTTTCCTATTTTCTTGTTTGGTCCAAGGGATACTACATTACTATTCAACTGTGGTTACAGGCTAGGAGATACCTTTTACTCTGCTTCAGATCTTGTGGGAAAAGAGCTAGCTGTTAAATATGCTCGAGTGTCCCTCCATTTGGTGCTCGAAGTGGTGCATAGTTTGCACATAATATAGTTCCTTGCTTCATGCCTGGAATAACAGAAGTACGAAATCGAATCAAAGCAATACTCTGAACGCCCATCTAGGGCCGGTCATAGAGGTCAGATACAAGCAACCTTACCCCTACAAATAAATTGAAATGTAGGGAGGATATTTGTTGGAGCCTAATTCTTGAAAGTGTCCATGACCTACTACTCCACAACAAAAGAAGCTATTATAGGGTAGTGCGACCTTACTTTAGAGCTATGGCATGGACCGTGGAGAAAAACGTACCTAGTTGAAGCCCCTTTTCATTCCCTCGTCATTTTTCTGGTCTGATAGTTGAGTTCTATTGCTACCAATGCAGTACCAGGAAGCAGACAATCCGAATAGATTGGGCTGCATATCCTCACTACAAGGCTCCAGAAGCATTTGCTCCGTTTATCTTGGACGATTGGCATATGTATTACATAAATGCTTTTGAGAGTGCAGCTAGTGCAATGGAAACGGGTGCAGTGTCAGCTGAGAATATGGCGCGGTTGATCCTGTCGAGACTGTCTACTGAATCATATTCAAGCTTTTCTACTGTAAAGAACTCTGCTTTTGGCAGCAGTGAAGATTATCTACGTACAGATTTGTAACCCTATGGATGATGCCTCAAGGCATTGTATACATCTTTTGTGTCTGTGTGATTGCTTGAGAAAGCACATGTAACATCGGACTGTAAAATGCAGTGTGCTCCTAGATTGGCGTTCACCATCTCATGTTTTTGTAAAATACAAGTGATACTGCGAACTGCTGTGCATGTCAATTTGTGATGTTCATATTGTCACTGTATCAGACACAGGGTTTGTATACTTCTGGGTCGGTTTGTGATGCTATCTGTATCAGTCGGCGTGCACAACTCCAAATCAACTTGAATTCTAGATAACATGCTTGTGTGACTGTTGTATTAAGGAAAGAAGTTCGAGTTGGAAAAATTAGCTTGTGTACAAGTATGAACTAGTTAGATTTAAAGATGTGCGAGGGTCAGGTTGAGGGGACTGAGGACTACCATCTCCTTCGTTCTCTCGTTGCTTTGGCCCTTGGTTGTATGTTGAGGTGCAGCCATGTCACATTTGTTAACAACCAATTGAACCAATTGGTTGCCTGTTGTTGTATATTGTGAGCTGCAACCATGTCACACTGGTTAATTAACCAATCGCATCAACCAATAACTATTTAAACGCTGGCTGATCCAGCTAACATGAGAAAGGGTTACATATGTTGAACCTGGGTCTTATAGCCATTCAATCATATATTCATTATATTCATTAGTTGGCTTAAAGTGTAAGATAGCTGTCCAAATTAAAATCTAAATTTACAAATATTAACTGCTATTATTTTCAAATTCACGTCCACATTAAAAACACAAAGGATGACATTTTTGATTAGTGGCTAGGGAAGTTGGTTAATCTTATAACTGAGGAAGGATGTCATTGCATATGCTCAAGAAAAGAAATGGGGAATATTCCCAAAGATGTGACATAGTATACCCTCAATTGGATGAACATCAACCATTCATTCAAGTGACACAAATGTGTTCTTCAACCATTCAAGTCCACAAATATATTCTACAACAAATAACAAATTGCATAAGAATTCCCGCCATGAAGTTCATGATTATTGCACCAAAAATATAGTTCTTGATACGTACGAATGCAACCGGGAAAGCACAATACGAACTCCCAAAAACAGCGTTAATTCAAACTCAATGCTGCCAACAAAACAAAACAAAACAAAACAAAACAAAAACAAGTTACAGTACACATGAATTTGGCACAAAAACCCTACCATAACATCAAATCTGACATCTAGGAATTGTTATGAACCTTCCTTGAGCATTCACTCATGACTGATGCCTTGAGCAGGAGTTTGAAACTTCGTCTAAAGCTCTTAAACACACATTTTTCTGACAATATTGGGAATAAGTCATCATCATCATCATCATATTATGAAACTTCACAAAAGATCTGAACGATCATGAGTCAACATATCAATGTTTGAATAGTTGATATCATTACACTGAGTACATGTTCAACAGAACAAGCTACTATCAAGCATTAAAAAAGAGGGCAAAAAGAATTGGTAGTAAGCAAATGCTGCAACTAGACGAGGGACGAGGCATTTGCAAACAAATGTGACAGTGCCCGCTAGAGCCGGCTGGCCAAACAAGTGCTAATATTCTACATCATCTTCAGCAAAATCCAAACTTGCTCCTCCAACTGAATGATAATCACTTACAGCGAACTCACTTGGACTCCGAGCTCAGCCATTGCCAAAACATTTCATTAAGCCATCAAGTGGAAACCCATAAAATTGAGCAGAAACGCTAACTGGACTCAACATTTAAGCAATAGCCCAAATTTTCACGTATAGAACAGGTGAGACCGGCNNGATTACTGCTCTTGTCCTCGGAACTCAGAAGAAGTGCACTTCCACCAGCTTAAAATAGCTCTTCTGAATTGAACTTGTTCCAGGCTTCCTATGTTCATACCATAAATCAAAGCTCAGGTCACGCTGATACCAATATTCGACTATTAAACAATTTCCATAATAAACATAAAAAGTACGACGACATTCCCAAGAAAATGAGATTGATGACCTAACAACAGCAATGCTAATGAAAACATGTAAAGGAGGGACATTAAAAAAGGCACAACACACTTCTTTAGCCATAGCAAAGGGGGAGTTTCGCATTCTAGAAAGCAACAGTAAAACATACAGAGAGAAGGTAAAACGAAATGAAAGAGCTCCATCAGATTCAGGAAAGAACGCGCCTTCCAAAGATTCAGAGGGCACATATCACAAGGACACAAAGATAACAGCACTTAACGTGAAAACACTAAAGTGAGCTCGAGGGCTTGTGCTCAAGTGAGGTACAAATTTGTCTCTTTCAGATTTTTTGTGTAATATTATGCTGAAAGCTTGAGCGTGTGATGTATTTCATGCTAGCCCTTTTTGTACACATGTGACCCCCCCTAGTGCTCTTCTAATATACTCTTTATACTCATTAAAAAAACAAAATAAAAAATAACATGAAAACTAGAACGTCTAAGAAATGACAGTGCAATACCTTCAAGAGATCAAACACCTTCTCAGCAATGTATTTCTGCTGCAGAGTAGCACCCTTCTGTTGCACTTTATCAGGATGAATGCACAAAGTTGCCTTTCTATACACTTTCTTTACCGATGCAGCCGTTATCAGATCAGTCAAGGAAACAGGCTGCCAGCCACACTCAGGCCAGAGAACCTAATCACGATTCAGAAAATTAACAGGTATAACCAACCATTGGCCATAAAATTCATGAACCAAACAATTTCCCCACGACAAACTGCTATGAGTATGAAGAAAAAGCAAATAGATGACTGCCTAAATGACATAATATTCGCATGTCCCCATCAATACCCATCCACATAAATATGTGCAAAAGCAGGGGGAATGACGAATCCAACATGGCTGGATAAAAAGTGGGAATAACATTTCAAACAGCATAAGGAAGAAAGAAAAGAAATATCACTGATTACAAAATTTGCTAGTAAAAACAAGAAAGAGTAAGGATTCAGATCTCAAACAGCAACAGACATTTTGAACCCTGAAAGGATACTTTACTAGTAGTCAATTCTTTCTTGAAGAAAAGAGCTACAATTACAACAGAGCTCATATTTAATCATGACAGGACACAGTTTCATTAATCTCTTTAAATGAGCAATGGCACTAAGGCCAACAGACGGCAATGAGATGAGAATTCATAAATGTTAAATTAGGACAGTAATTGACACCAAGTCTGCACTGAAAATATTGTATGCTACCAGCAAAAGCAAGTTCTATTTTGGAAGCGGTAATGCAACATTTCAATGCATCTTATATTCTTATTTCTTTGTCTTGGCTATATCGATTGTCATTTGTCATCACTGAAGCACACAATGAATACGCACATATTGCAATGTTGACAGAAGAGCACGCAAGTTTCCCTCTTTTCCTGCTGCCCAGCGTTTAATCTCAATGTCAAGTGTTTCAGCAATCCTCTGCAATCATATAAAACAAAATCATTATCAAGTACAGTCCCATAAGCTCCTGGAACAGTGAACCATTATTAGAAATGTATATTTCTGAATAAAAACCAACATATGTTCAACCGATATGAAAGAACATAGCCATGTGCAGTTGCCATTTTGAAAAATCAAAAACTCTTTGGAACTAACAGAAATCGCTTTCCTTGTCTCCAACATCACAACAGAAGTTGTAAAACAATCTTTCGTTGGTTATCCAAGTTCTCTTCTTCCATATGGAGGATGAAGACCTAATTTTCATACACAGAACAAATTCTTCATATGGACAAAAACATTGGAGATGCAAAATGGAATTGTGGATTAATTATACCATTACATAATTGTAACTCAAATTCTCTTTTTCAAGCCCTCAGGATGTACAGGCCCTGATCCTTGAACTAACTTCAATTGTGCATTAAACCATGCAAGTTACATAGTTTTGAAGGCTTTCGTAGAATTTCACAGATCAATGTATATCCATGATATGTTTATACTCTTACAGCTTGCAGAAAAAAAGTTTTTTTAAATAAATAATAACGATATAATCATTCATGCATAATATGTGATGACCTGATGATACTCTTGCCACCTTAAATGGCATAAAAAAAACCAGGAAGTTCCTGCCTCGTAACAACTGCCTTCATTTTCCCTCCTCTATGTGTGTACATGATTAGGCCTCTGCCTTAATGTGAGAAATAGTAGAGAATACGAATACAAGACAACTAAACAGGGCATTAACTCACATGTCTTTCTTCTTGTTCCCTTTGAGCATTAAGATCCCTAGCATTCTTCTCAGCCAATGCCTTTGCCTGAAAACGCAAGGAATAGCAATCAAAATTCCAAACATTGTTCTTACATAAAGGAAAGGGAGAATATTCCCT
>NCQT01065055.1:20666-34889 GCA_002740465.1 Stenocereus thurberi
CCCTGAACAGAAGTTTAGGGAGAATGAGGACCCTGAGGGACTTGTGGAAGATGAAGGCCCTAAGGAAGTGTAGGTGGAAGATGAAGATCCTGAACAAGCAGACCTAGATGAGGTATCAGAGGGAGAACCAGCTGAAAAACTTAAGATTAAGAGTGCACTTGCAACTGAGCCTAAACATGAACCCAAAGCTGCTCATGAGAAGCAGGAAAGGTGTGGTAAGATATGTTGGGGGGCATGTCTACTGGATGCTCCTTCATAGTAGATGCTCGATAGTGCTTAAAGCTAGTAATGTTAGATTTAGGGATCATATTTTTTTTCTTTGTTAGTAGAATTGCAACTGAGGAGGTTATTAAATTGCTGGTGTAACGGGAATAATAGTGTGAAAAATATTTATCATTTTTAGTTTATGCATTGCATTTATTTATTGAGTTTACATAGACGCTGTTGCTTATATGATTCATTAAGAAATGTGTGTTCAACCTAAACATGAAAGCTGGTGATGTTAATAAAGTGTGTATGAGATATGTGGTTGTGTGCGATAAGAACCTAACGGTGTAAGTGATAGGCCAGTGGCCAATATGAATGATACTGATTAATGTCATATTTGCATGCATTATTTGAGTGTTTGGGAGTCATTTTAGGACATCAGTGTGCTTAATTGTACAATTCATGCCACTATTTCTATTATTACACTTGATTTTGCTTGTTTTGAGAGATTTTGTAGATTTTAACTTTGTGAGCCAAGGTATGTAAGTAAAATGAAGATTTTTGAGGTTTTATGGATCATAGAAGATAGCAAAAAAGGCCCAAAGACACTCAACATGGGCAAAACATAGTCAATACCATGGCCTAGAAGGTTCTAGGAGAAGCAACTAACCAAAGCTGGAGAACCAGCATCACCAGTGCCCAGCACGGTCTATCCGTGGTGATGCCCAGGGTCCGTGGTGGCCCCTTTCCCCTGAGTTATCATGTTTTCTCACGGCTATTCAACTTCAAAGTGGTTTTCACCCTTCGCTGCAACATTTTCATGATAAAAGAGGGCTATTTTCAGCGTCATTTGATCCCCATCAATCCATTTCCCCTCTTTAATTTCATCAACTAGAATAGAATTTAGATTACATTAGAGAAAGAGTCAACAAATTGAAGAGAAAATGTGCAAGGATTTCAACCCGGCTTTGCAATTAATGGATTCAACTGCGCTATTTGGCTGAGCATTTCTCTTCTCTTCTCCTTTCTCATTTTAGATTTATGTTTTGTAATTTTGATTATGATTTTGTTGTTTTGATTTTGGATTTATGCAACTACCAATTAAGTTCTTGATTTACTATTCATCTTTTTGAGTATTTTGGAATTGTTGGATTGTTTTATCGAATCTTAGATGTTTATTGCCTCATAAGAAATGTGATCACTTTCTTGCATGTTTTGGGCATTGAATAAAGAATGGAAAGGTTAAATTCGATACTAGAACCCTAGGATTTGACTTGATTGTATGGAGTCTTGAGAAAGTCGCACCAATTGAGGAACTATAAATTTGATGATTGTATGCTTAATGAACCTAAACAAATCAAGAGCCCCTAAGAAATGGTAATTGGTTAGATTTAGGTATTTCACTTCTCCTTGAACTTCGATTATCAATTTTGATCTAATCAATTGAGGAAGAAGTGCTTGATTGATATATAAATTGAGAGATTGCTTGTTTCGTATAATTCTTTGATTATTTATCCATTAGATTAGATAATAGATTAGTTTAGTTTCAATCTCAAATTTTGATTCACGCAGCCTATCTTAAGGGGATAAAGCTCAATAAATCAACCTAGTCTTATGGGAGACGATCTGTATTGCTACAATGCCATCGTGCACTTGCGGCTCTATCAGATACGAATTGATACAACTATGAATATTAATATATGTCTGTTTGATGATGATGATGTGAAGCAGGGTAGACTATTAAAGTGATGGAAAATACATGCCGAGAACTATTAAGGATGAAACTAAGCTTGATTAATTTTCAAATCTGGATGTCGAAAATCAATGGGGAATCTCAAACCGAGCCTCAGCCCACTCCAAGGCCCCACATTAATCTCTATCAAAACTCAACCTATTAATGTTCTATTTGACTCTAGTGCTGCTCATTCTTTCATTTCTGTTAAGTTAATTGGGGCATTAGGACTAGTTCCAATGTCTAGACACTTTCTGTTACCTATGGCCCTTCCTAATGGGAAGACAGTGAGGTGTGATAAGTTATACACTGATTGCCCTATCCAAATTGATGGCCATGAGTTCTTAGCTAACCTGTACGAATTTGGGTTGACTGATTTTGATGCGATTTTGGGTAAGGACTCATTATCGAAATTCAAGCACAAATAAACTGTCCTAAATAGAAGATTATCCTAAGGATGCCTAATTAAGGGAGAAAAGGTAATTTATAAAGGGAAACTCCTGAAGTGTGGAGTGAGACTGGTCACCATAATAGAAGTCTAAAAGCTATTAGGATAAGGCTACAAGGTGTTCTTATGCAATGTGACAGACACCAAAACCCCTAACCCATCCCTTAAGGATATTCCAGTAGTTCAGGAGTTTCTTGATGTCTTTCCAAAGGAGATTCTATGCATGCCACCACCTAGCGAGGTGGAATTTTGCATTGACTTGGCACCTGGAGCAACCCCTATCTCCAAAGCCCCTTATCAGATGGCCCTAGCGGAACTTAAAGAACTAAAATCTTAGCTAGATGAGTTACTAGAAAAGAGGTATATCTACCCCAGCATGTTTCCATGAGTAGTCCTAGTCTTATTCATGAAAAAGAAGGATGGAACCTTGAGGCCATGCTTTGATTACCAAGAGCTTAAAGATAACTGTCAAGAGCCACAATCCATTGCCTCAGATAGATGACCTCTTCGGCTAGTTGAAGGCTGCGGGGACATACCCAATATAGCCTTCTGCACTTGATACAGGCGCTACGAGTACATAGTGATGCCCTTTAGGTTTACCAATGCTCCGACTGCATTCATGGACCTTATGAATACGGTCTTTAAACCTTATCTAGATCAATTTGTAGTGGTGTTCATAGAACGATATATTGATCTACTCAAGGACACCGAACGAACACACCCACCACTTGAGAATGGTACTAGAAGTGCTAAGAAAAAATAAACTGCATGCAAAGTTGAAGAAGTGCAAGTTTTGGTTTGGGAAAGTGGTGTTTTTGGGCATGTGGTGTCCAGAGAGGGGATTTCCATGAATCTTAAAAAGATAGAAGCTATAATGTAGTGGCGTACACCTAAGAATACAACTGAGGTAAGGAATTTTCTAAGGTTAGTAGGTTATTATCGTAGATTTGTCAAAACTTCTTCAAGAGCATAATGCCTCTCACTAACTTGACGAGGAAAACTACTAAGTGAGTGAACTTCGAAGTGCGATGAATCCTTTCAAGAGCTTAAGAAGAGGTTAACTAGTGACTATATTGGCATTACCTACCAACGATGAGAATCTTATGATGTATAGTGATATGTCCAAAAACAGATTAGGTTATGTGCAGATGCAAAACAACCTTGTCATAGCCTCTGCCTCCTAAAAGTTAAAGACCCATGAGCAGAACTTTCCAACTCACAACTTGGGACTAACAGTAGTAGTATTTGCATTGAAGATTTGGAGACGTTATTTGTACGGAGTACACTGTGAGATCTTTATCGATTACCAAAGTCTAAAGTACCTATTTTCGTAGATGGATTTAAACCTGAGGCAGACAAGATGGTTGAAATCCCTTAAGGATTATGATCCAAAAGTTTAGTAGGGAAAGCAAATATGGTAGCCGATGTGCTAAGTCGTAGACCATACCCAACCCTTAACTACTTATTGGCGCTACCCAGGGGTTTATGTGCGGGTTTTAAGAAGCTGGAGATCAATGTAGTGACAAGGAGGGACAAATCCCTGCTTTATACCTTGGAGGTATAGCCTACCCTCATTGAGGAAATTCGAGCTGCCTAGAACGCTGATCCAAGGTTGGAAAGCATCAAGGCTGAGGTGCTAGCAGAAAAGGCTCTTGGCTTTGTGATTCATGAAGACGGATCTTCGAGGTTCCAAAATCTGGTATGTGTTCTAGCTATGGAGGAACTTAAGAAGAAGATTCTTAACGAGGGACACAATACCCCACACTTAGTACACCCCAGGGAAAACAAACTATATAAGGATTTGAAGCAGACCTTTTAGTGGAGTAACATGAAATAGGAGGTAATGGATTATGTGGCTAAGTGCCTCACCTGTTAGCGGATGACAATGGAACACCAAAGGCCAGTAGGGCTCTTGCAGCCATTAGAGATACCTAAGTGAAAGTAGGACTCAGTCTCCATGGATTTCGTAGTAGGCTTACGATAAGTGCTTAAAGTGTATATCATTTTAGGGTCATTTTGCTGCTTTTTTAGAGAAAATTGTGTGATTCATGATATAATTTGTACTCCTATTCTCATTTTATGCTTGGGTATAGTTCTTTGATGATATTTATAGGATTTTAGACCATTTGACTCGGTATTTGACCCTCATTAAGGGAACCTTCTTACATTTTCAAACATGTGTGCGATGAGTGCCACATGACTATAGTAAGGTTCTACCGGCATTACTGGCTCCATTTGTTTCATATGTTAATGCGATTGTATTTGATGATTTGGGGATATTGATTCAAAACTGACATTGTGGTCTATCAAGCGATTTCAAAAATTTCATTTTCTCGTCAGTTTGTTAAATGGCTTTTGTACTTTTGGGTTAACTTAGGTTCGACTTTGCTATTGAGATGCTACCAATGTCTATTCTGAGGAGATTGTGAATAACTTTTGGTCTTACTATTGCTTAGGGACATGCAATGGTTTAAGCATGAGGGAGTTTGATAAGTGCTTAAAGTTTATATCATTTTAGGGTCTACTACATTTTTAGAGAGAATTGTGTGTTTTATGACATAATTTATACTCCTATTCTCGTTTTATGCTTGGGTATGGTTCTTTGATGATAATTACAGGATTTTAGACCATTTGACCCGGCATTTGAGCCTTATTTGCGTTATGTTGACCCCCCCCAGATGCCCTTAAGTTGCTATGCCCTTAGGGCAAGAGAAGAACAGAAGAATTCAGTTCTAGCTAAAACTACGGTCCAACTGTGGTGGATGCCATGGACCATGGTGAACCTGTAATTGCTAGCCTTTTCGTCTTCGTTCATTGTGTAGCTGAGGATGCTCCATTTGTTGCTTAATGGCGTGTTCTAAGGCAAAAAAGAGAAGAGTTGGAGAGCAACCATCGTGGTTTTTCACTATTTCTCTCACATATTTCTCTTAGTTTAGTTTAGTTTTAGTTTACTTTTGAGGTTTTGAAAGGAGAAGCTTTGTTCTTGGAGGCTTGAAGATTGTTGCATAATTCAAGGGCTGCCATAGCTGTAAAGTTTTCCTTCCTTCCTCTGAATTTGTTCTTAAACTTTGTTGAATTAGAAATATAAGTGAGTAGTTTTATCTAATCTAGGGATTTGTTAGCCATAATATTGTAGTTGGATCCCTTATCTTTGAAATGTTTGCTTATTTCATGTTTGGAATGTTGTAAGTGAAATTTAGCCAATTTTGCTTGCTTATGTTACGTAGTTGAGTAAAGTACTAAAAGGTGAAACTCGCTACTAGATCGTCTTGATAGAACTTGATTTAGTGAAATTCGAGAGAGAATTGTTTGTTAAGAGGAGACTTAGCATTCGTGGATCTTTAACCTAGACGAAATCAAAGACACTTAAGAGAGTGTTGGTTGAATTTCTTTAGGCAATTTAGTTCACTTAGAAAGAGATGATTAAATTCAACTCGATTGCAAGTCCTTGAATCGTTCAATCTATGAAAAATGCATGCTTAATTCTGTGATCTAACTCTTTTCTTAATGAACCAAATTCTCAGATGCTTTACTTTGATTGATTTCCAAGAAATCAATTAGTTTATTTAAATTGACTCTTTGAAAAGAATTGATCACTTAGCAATTTCAATAGGTCATTGACTCGATAGATTACTTTGGTCCCTGAGGACGATCTTTTAATTTATACTACGACACCGGTGCACTTGCGGACGTGTCAGCTTGCCAACCACCCAGAGAAAAATAATGCAATTTGGGTTATCGTAGACCAACTCATGAACATAGCCCACTTTATAGCAATGAGGAACTTGTGGACATTAGATCAATTGGGCCGAGCCTGTTTAGAGAAGATCATTCGGTTATATAGAGTACCAAACTCTATAGTTTCAGACCGAGACACTTGATTCCAATCTGGTTCTATCAGAAACTACAAGAGGCATTTGGGACACTGCTACATTTTAGTACAGCCTTCTACCCAGCTATAGATGGGCAGACTGAGTAGATAATTCAAACCTTGGACGACATGCTACGAGCTTGCGCACTGAACTTCAAGGAGGCTTGGGACGAGCAACTGCACTAATTGAGTTCTCCTACAAAAATAGTTGTCATTCCAGTATTGGGATGACCCCTTATGAAGCATTGTATGGAAGATGATATAGAACCCCACTCTGTTGGCAAGAGATTGACGACAAGTTGACTATTAGACCTAACATGATCCAAGCTACTACCCAGAAGGTTAGGGTAATGCAAGAACGAACAAAGACACCTCAGAGTCGCCAGAAGAGCTACGCAGACAAAATGCATAGACCTCTCGAGTTTGAGGTGGGAGACCATGTTTCCCTTAGAGTATCGCCAACCAAGGGTATTACGAGATTTGGTATGACGGGCAAGCTCAGTCCTATATACATCGAGCCATATCCCATCATCTAACCAGTTGGAGAGGTAGCCAACCGGTTAGAGCTACAACATGAGTTATCATGAGCACATAATGTGTTCCATCTATCCCAGCTACGCAAGCATATCGCTGACCCCTCCCATGTTATCAAACCGAACCCCGTATAATTGCAGGAAGACCTATCATACGAGGAGCAATCAATTCATATCTTGGATTAATAAGAAAAACAGTTCCGTAAGAAGCGAGTACCACTGGTGAAGGTCATCTGGGCCAATCATGAGGCATCGGAGGCTACCTAGGAACCAGAAGAAGAGACACGATCCAAGTACCCTCATTTATTTGACTACCCAGGTACGTGCGAAGTTTCGAGGATGAAACTTCCTTTAATGGGAGTAGAATATAAAACCCAAAAAAAAAATTCAAAAATTTTAATATTCGTTTTGTTTTTATTTCGAGGTGACCCAACCTAGAAGGCTTGAGCTCGTAGGATGATTTGATTTTTAGGGGTAGTTTAGGAATGGAAATTTTAGATTTTAGTTAGCAAATCCAAGCTAAGAACTACAATTATTCTCTTTCCTTTTTCAAGACTATAATTATTTCTTTCCTTTTTCTTCTTTCCTTCCTTGTTTTCCTTTCTTTCCTTTTCTTTTCCCTCTAACCCCTAAACCCTAGAGACGTATTTAAAAACCAACCACTCTTTCTCTCTTCCTCCCTCTCTCCCACACAACCTCATTCTGTCCTTCTCTCTTACGTACACTCTCTCTTTTTCACTATCCCTCATGCCACACACATACACACACACACTCTCTCCCCCCTACTAGCTGCCCACCACCAGCCATCAATCGTCCACCGCACCACAAGTTGGCCGTTGCCCACCTGTCTGCCGCCATTCCTTCCTCCTTATGTTAAAGTTTTATAAAAAACCCTAGCCAAAGCATTTTGTTTTCTTAAGCTTCCCCATGCATTCTTACACTTTAATCCATATATCTGAGTTCTTCTATGTCTTCCATAATTTTTAGATTCAAACATTTGGTTTGAGGAATCAAAACATCCCCAAAGTCTCTCATTTTCCTCTCAAACTCACTTTTAAGGTAAAAGTTCGATTCTTTTAACCCTTCGAATGTCATTGGGTGGGTTAGATTATGAATTTGAATAGCAAGGAATAGGGATGGCTTAGCATGTATGTGCTATGGAAGGTTTGGGTAAAGAATGAATGCATTAAAGACTAAAACCTAGCGAAATAGCGACCCTGCTGTAACCAGAATGTAGGGAGACTTTAGAAGATTACTGCTAATTATCGACTCCTTTAAATATCATGACATTTTTAAGATTCGTATATCTATAAGTCCTTTCACAATAAAATTTTAAATCACGTGAATCGGATTTAGAATTAGAGAGTTATGATCAAAATACAATGACTGTGCAAGTGTGACCTGCACTGGGACAATTTGGGAACTTGGCTAAGTTCGAATTAGATAGGGCCAGAATTCAGGAATCACTCTATAACAAAAGTTGGGCTAAGACTAAGGCTAGTCGGAATCACTCTTGGGAATATTCATAAGCCCAAGTTAGAAATCCGATCTCAAGTTTAAGTGTCGCTTCCAACCTAGTAACAATCATGCCCTAACTCCCGGGAACTTTCCTTACAAAATCCATTTTGTAAGTTGGCTTTTGTGCTGATTGGGTTGATGTTCGAAGAAAATTTTTGGAGAATGGATGGTTGTTTTAAGATTTCTCAGTTATTATTAAAGTTAGCATAAAATTCTCGTTTTGGTGGGCATACCTTTAATATCCTATTGTGAACAGGTTTCTCTTATGGTTTGCGCTGTATTGGGTCACGGATGGGCTAAAAACAAATGAGCACATGGCCTATCTTAAGAGTAAGAGCCAAGTGAAAGAATTAGGCAAGGGGAATTCACTACCAATTGTACAAAGAGTTATTGCCTTTCCTGGATAATTGCATGCATTGTTTGTGGCCACATGCCATCTTGTGGTGAGACATGGGTCAGGTTATTAGTAATTGTCCAATTGATGGTAGACCATGATTTAGATAACTGGCTGCAATCCGACCTAGTGAGATCGCTTGCCTTAAACTTTATAAAACTGATCTAGATGAGTTTATGGTTTGGAGTGGGAATGATTGGATGTCTTTTTTTAATTATTCGACTTCTTTATTTTCCCCTGCTCCTAAACTATTTCAAATGAATTTTAAATATGTTTGACTGTTAGGAGTGATTGTTACTGAGCCTGTCTTACTTTTCAAAATGTTTTGTTTTCAGGTGATGATTCTGAGCATGGGAACGAGGCATCCATTTAGAGGGAGGCCGCTTTTTCATAGAATTTATGACTTGTGTATGGAATAATTTCTATTCTAAGTGGACATTTAGACCTAAGTTATGGTTAACATAGTGTTAATTATTCATTAGTGAAGTTTACCTGTGACACTCATCCTTATATTTCCTAAAAGGGAATAAGGAGGTAACGTCTCGGCAGGTTATCCGTTGACATGTCGGTCAAATATTAGTAATTAATTGAAATTAGAAATTTCGGGTATTACAATAGGGGTTTAGGATGTTTGTCTACCATGTCTTCAGATGAAATTAGGAACTTTTTGCAAATTTGGCTCATGGCACATGGGAATATGATAATGCTAGAGGGATCTTCAATCACCCCATTCCTGACTCTTAGTGATGCATACTACACCTTTGTATGAGAGTTAGTTTTGGGGTATATCTAATGAGTCTCCTCGTACTCTATGTGGTCTTTTTTCATGTGATTATTATTATTCCTTTGACTATGATGTTGATTCTATCCACTACTTCGTAGACCACATAGACTAAGGGCATTGGTTGCATTTAATAGGGAGTTTTATTTACATAATTTACTCAAGATCGACCTAAGTTTAGGCTCTTCTACACCCGAGGTCAACTCTTATGAGCATCTTGATGTTAGGAGTGAAGTAGTGATTTCTCATTATTTTTATGCTGACATGCAGTTGGCTGACCTTGAAGAAGTAAATGACTCCCCATCTCCTTTAGTAGTTTTACCCTCGCTAGAGTTTAGCATAATTATTGATGCCCTTAAGGGTAGTTTGATCATTAATGACTCACGTCTCCCTTTGGTTCCCTTAGGAGACCCCGTGGAGGGGGATAGACTTAGAGCTAATGCTAACTCTAACGATGAGCATGAAATGTTTGTTGAGTCAGAGGATACTTTTACAGAGGAGCATTTGTCTGAGGAGCTTTATATTGTGAAGTTGAGTGTGGTTGCACCTCCTATAGAGCTTGTTGATCCTAATTGTTTTGTGCCTTCCCTTGACTTAGCTACCATTCCTCTCATTTCACTCTTTTCTCCCCCCTCTATTCTTCACCCTTCTTTAGATCCCCCCGAGTATACTTTTGTAGAGTCTAAGATTTTTGTGCTTAGCAGTCATTGTTTAGATTAGACTCTTAATGATATTGATATAAAGAGACTTGAAGATCACATTGAGGTAAAGGGCTTGGCTTTAGACAATCCTACAGGCATTGATCTTTCACATTAGATCTAATTGGCTTTGCCCAGGTCCTTTCCCCTCCCCTCTTAAAGATGTTGGACTTCATTTAGGATATACAAACCACTCTAGATGGTTTATGCATTCATATAATCACATCATTATTAGATCGTTGACTTATGTGTATGATTTTTCATATACAATCTCTCATATGATTAGGCTCAAAGCTTTTATAAGCTCAAAAGAGCCTTAAGTTGCATTCCACCTACATGCTATATTTGGGGCACACCTCTAATTTCTTACTACGTCCATTTTTGTAAGTATTGCTTCCGACTATTTGACAAGTTGTTAAGAGCCTTGTTGGGGCTTGATAAGAGTAGTAGCTTGTGAGATGAGCTGAACGGCCGATGGTCCATAGACCTCCTTGACACCATCTGAGTGAGCCATTTGTTTGAATATAATCAGTGGCCATCTTGGTATGATCGTTCCACCCTTTCCCTATTCTCCTTTTTCTTTTCTTTATTTCTTTTTGTACATAGTTATAGATATTTAGGATTGTGACCGGGTGGGTAACCGATTTTGAGGTGACATTTGGGATTTATTGTGCCGAGTTGGCTATGATAACCGTTCTTTAGTTTGTGTGTCTTGTTTTATGTGTGGTTGTTGGTGGTGTATTTTGTTTTGTGAATATATGTTGCTGATTGTTTGGTTTTGTATTTGTTGATGGTGTCATAGGTTTGTACATATTCAGTGGATTTATGTTGAGTTAACAGTTGGTTTGCTTATGTGCTCGTTGTTGGGCACCTTAATTCCTACAATGATGACATTGTGGAGTTTTAGTGTAGGGGTGAGGTGCCCCATTGTACGTATTTTTTGAAAATTTTTAAGAAAGTCAAAAATATTTTTATTTTTCTTTCGGGACTTGTGTGCTTTCTTAGATGATTGAGATCCCATGTTACTAGGTTGTTGAGTTATCTATAAATAGAGTCTATATGATAAAATGTCTGGTTTAAGATATAGTTTCAGTTTTTCACGATAACCTCATCTCATATGAGTAATTTTGTGCCTACCTTGCTCAATTTATCATAAAATGTTTAGGTCTAGTTGCTAAATTTACAAGTGAGCTTTTTGTTTTGGTCGATTATCTTCTATGCAGTTGTAAAAATCCCCAAAAAAAAGGAAAAAAATTCCTATAAATATGAATAACAACCTGGGCACCAATATTCAAGCCACTATCTTTATTCATATATTCAGTTGGCTTCAATATATGTTATTTTACTTGATTACAAATCTATTTGGAAAATAAAGTAAGTACTTTACATAATCTAATAAAATCCTTTTTAGGAAAGACCTGAATATTTGTAAGTTAAGTGGGTTTTAGGTGTACGCATTTTCAATCTTGAAAGAGAAAAAAATGGGAAAAAGGGAGTAAAGAAGTCAATTAGGCAAGGAAACATGAATCATGTTAATATTAGCAATTTGATGTCTAAGGATTGATACACAGTTGCACAAGCACCAAGATGCATAAGTCATTGCATATTGGAGTGCGGGGCAGAAAATGGGAGTCGGGTTATGTCACCGTGATTCGTACGTACGCAAGTTAGGATATTCTTTTTCTTTTTTTTTTTCATTTCTTTTTAGGATGTCAGCTTCTTTCACTCAAGGACGAAAAAATCAAGGTGTGGGGATATTTGTTTAATTAAAAAACCATGCATTTTATATTCTTAAACATATGATTTTGGCTAAAACTAATTATTATGTTAGAATTTTTACCTATGCTTTATTTATTATGCATAAAAGTCAGCAAAAATAGAAAAAATGCTTAATGAGGAGAATTGGACCCAATTTGCACCAACTTTGGGCCTTGTCTCTCACGACCAAGAAGAAAACTGAAAAAGAAAAAAAGAAAAATAGAAACCCAAGCCCCTTCCATCTCACGTGACCGCCTCATCCTTTAGTTTTTCTCTCTCGTCAATCACCCACATACACTTCTCCCCCTAATCCTCATCTTCTTTAAGCCAGTATCACCGGCATCATCTGCCACCACGCACCAACATCTAAAGCCCCACCATGGTCCAATATCATCACCCATGATCTCCCATCACCGTCACCATATACAACATCATTCTTGTGCAATTTAAACCACCAAATCCTCTTCCCCTTGTCTTCCAGTTCACCACTTCATCAACCTCGCTCATCACGATTAGAATCAATGGTTGCAAATAGTGGAGATACCGACCATGAAGCCATATAAATCAAGAGCAACAATCATTTTCAGGGCTAAATAGGTTTTTAGGTATATTTAATTTCAATTCTTACATAGATTTTAGGGTTTGAATTAGGGTTTTATTTTCCCCATTCTTCTTCAACTTTTCAAATATGTTTTTTGGGCTTACAATTTTATGTAATTTTCGAATCATTTAAATTGTTGGGTTGGAATTCATTATTTTGAGTTTGATTTGCAATCTAAGCCCTGAATTTGCTTGAATGTTGATGCGATTCTATTATTCATGTTCTTTCATTTTCTTATTTCGCTTCTTATTTTAATTCCACTATTCTACCCTGCTTCGATTTAGGATGTTATTCCAATTTTGTTTGCCCCTTTTTGGGCTTGGTTTCTCTCCATTGATGGCAGAAAACAAAGTTGGGCTAAGCTTCAAAGCTAGGACAACCCTTGCTATCTCTACCCCGTTTCTGGGTGTGTCAAATTTGTGAATGTGCTGGGTCATTATTATTGTCAGTGGATGGGGAGGTTAGATGTTGTTTTTGGGCTTATTTATTTATGATTTTTATGGAGTTCAACTCCCATTCCCCATTATTCTAATTCCAAGGTTTGCTTTGGCAATTGGCTTCTCTTAAGTTGACACTACTGAAGGAGGCTAGGCTAGGCTTAAAGCTGGGATGTCTATTGCTTTCTCTTCCTTTGCTCCCATCATTTTCCTCTTTCTTAATTTTTTATGGCTGATTTTAGTTCCTTATGACAAATTTATTTTGGGAAATTGCAGTTTAAAAAGGTGGGTTTGTTGCGTTGGGAACTTTCAATGTTTTGATTTTAATAGTGGATTGCCATTTATATTGAAGTCATGAAATGTTTAGTCCTTTTCCTTTCATTTTGATTTGATTCCCATGGAAGCTTATTTTTCAATTTCTCCTTTTTTTTTTTTTACTTATGTGGTTGTCTAGATTTAGTAAGCCTTTAGTATTCCTCATTTTATAATTTCACGTGCTTAGTGATCACTTGTTTTATTTGAAGTAGATATGTGATTTCTTTGATGATAGTCATAGAATGTAAATAACATGAGTTGTTGGTGACGATTTAGAGTGCATTTTCTCATAACTGATATTTTTAATTTTTTTAATTATTTTAGTTAGTTTTGAATGGATTAGATTGCTAGGTTGTGACCTTAACTTTATCTCTGTCCCTAAGGAGATGAACTTCAAGTGCTACGACATCAATCACGCCCTTGTCGCTATACTTTTAAATTGAAAATCACATGCACTAACAGATGAATAGATTCATCAAGCAATAGTATCAAGGATCAATGAATCGATAACAGATGGTTACTGGATGGACTAAGAAGGATTACAAGAACAAGGAAATGTTGCTTACAATAAAATGAGCGATAAAATGAATGACAATCCTTGATGATTGTGGCTTTAAACGAATGGGATTCAACTTATCTTTTAAGGGGAAATAGTATAGAGTATGCCCATTTCGGTACAACTCATTGGCAATAAAAAGAATGTAAGAAGAGATAGAGATAACACTAAGAATTCTTATCATATAGCTCTCCTGAGTTTATGTAAATCATTTTTATACCTCTCACCTTTTTCCCTCATTAGCCTACTCGAATATGCAAAAAAGGGTCAAGTAAATATTTATTCGAATGAGATGTAGTTATTGGACAAAAATACACTTAGCGTGGAATTAAAACCATATAAAAAAGTCAATGAGCAATAAAGATAAAAAAGAG
>NCQT01065080.1:2938-14542 GCA_002740465.1 Stenocereus thurberi
CTAGGAATAAGCGAATAGAGGCTAATCTCACCACAATAGAAAAAGTCTCTACATAGTCTATACCCTTAATTTAGGTAAGGCCTTCCTCGCTAGACATGCCTTAAACTTATTAAGTAATCCATCAGCATCATGCTTTATCTTGAAAACCCACCTATTTCCAATAGATGTACGTCGAGGCAGGAATCAACGAGTTTTCAAACCTTGTTTCTTGCCATTGAGTCCATCTCATCTCTCATAGAGTCCATCCACTCCTTGGTGAATCACCTACCTCTTGAATAGAGGTCAACTCTTCTACTTATAAGAGAGTGCATAAGAATATTTCCTCTTTGATCTGGAAGTATCATTGATGAATTCTTCCATGTTATCTCCTCTAGATTCTAGGACTTTCATTATTTGCTTGTCTTATTAAGGAATCCATCCCCCTATCTTGAAAAGGTGTTGGACCCTTTGTATGTGGAGAATCTCTCCCACTGTATCTTTGAGGTGCGAGGTTTTGAATATGTAAACTAACTATACATTCATGACTTCGAGAATGAGGACAAACCTTATCCTCAGGTTAATTCTCCTTAAGATTTAGAGATTAAAGACAAATCTCGTTCTCCTAAATAGACAAATCTTCACCATTCCTATCAGATAAGGGATGTATACTATCTTCGGTGACATGGTAGGAATTCAAATCCTGCTCCTTACCAAGAGATAATCGAAGGCCTTCTTATATCTCATATAATTCGAGGTTCTTTTTAATTTCACCAATGCTTTAGAATTCTTCCTCAAGAAAATTAACACTATGGGATTCAGTTTCTGTCATGCCACCATTGTAATGTACCAGGAGCATCACATATCATTCAAAATGCATAGGATATCTTATGAACACCATCTTAGTAGCTTTTGGACTAAGTTTTCCACAATTTTGGGTTGGGTTATACCCAATTCCAACCGAACCCCATGCCCATAAGTGATCAAAGGAAGGCTTTTTATCATTCCATTGCTCATATAAAGTGGTAGGTGTACTTGTGCTTGGCACATGGTTAAGGACATAAGCTGTCAAGAACATCACATCCCCAAAAACTAATTAGGAGGTTAGCATGTGCAATCATCATTAACCTAATGATGTCAATCAATGAACAATTTCTATATGTTACAACACCTTTCTGTTGCGGAGTACATGGAATTATTAGTTGTCTTTGTATGCCTTTTTTTAATATGCTTTTCGATAGTCTAGGAAACGATATTAGGTCCTTTTATTGCCTCCAAAGCGGCTATATAATAGGATCAAATAAGATGGCTAATTATGGCATTTACTGATCAAAGAAATATATGACGATCAACTCAAACTACTTTAAATGATAGTTAGCATACTCAAAAGTCCTCATTCATAAAGGAATAACCTAAAAATAATAAAACAAAAAACTTTAAGTAAGAAAGCATAACATGAACTCATATTCATGCATTATTTATAAGGAAAACACAAAAATACTATTTTTTTAAAGAGTGAAAACTGTAGGAACTAATGCAGGATGCACCCCCCACTTAATTCATAAATTGTCCCTAGTGCATGCAAAATGATAAAAATAATGAAGATAAAAGCAAAATCAAATGTATACCTAATATCCTTCATAAAAGTGCTTTAGCCTATGACCATTTACCTTCAAAATCTTGTTCGTAGAAAAAGATTTAATTTCAACAGCACCATGTGGATAAGTCTTTACTACCTCAAAAGGTTCTAGCCATCTAGAGTTTAACTTGCAAGGAAAGTGTCTCAATTTTGCATTGAATAGCAACACTTTTTACCTACTTGAAATTCTCAATTTTGGCTTTACCTTTGCAGATTGCTAAAGGCTTCTAGACGAATCTCTTCTAATTCCTACAATTGCAACTTATGCTCCTTCCTTACTAGGTCATAATCTAAATTACATTGCTTCACAACCCAATAGGATTTATGCTTTAATTCTATAAGGAGATGACATGCTTTTTCAAAAACTAACCTGTAAGGTGACATACCAATTGGTGGCTTGTATGTGGTTCTATAGGCACAAAGAGCATTGTTAGGCTCTAAATTATCACATTTTTCATGCCTCTTTCACTCATTTTAGCTCGTATAATAATCTAATCTTTAGGATTCTACATGTTTTGTTTAGGATTTTTACTTGTTTTATTTACTTTTGTAGGTAACAAGTCTAACTGAGAAAGTGCTGCAAAAAGGAGCAAAAAAGGATCAACAAACAGGCGACCAGGCGAAAAACAGCAGCAGGAGGGCAAAGTCGGCCAATAGGGCCACCTAGCACGGCTACCCCGTGCCACCTGGCATGCCCATGCCACTGTAGCCAGCAAAGGTGGCACGGCCGTGCCTCTCCTTTCGCTCCCGAGCGCTCTTTCATCCTCGCCGCTTCCTATTTAAAGCCACTTCCTTCGGGACTTTTAAGTGGTTCTGGCGTGCGATTTTTAGGGTAGTTTAGTTTAGGTTTTAGGGAATTAATTTTGGTTTCAACCACTGGGATTTGAAGTTCTTCTTATCAATCTATAAGCTTTCTCCTCTCTCCCTACCTTTATATTTCAGTTTCGTTCTGTTTGTTCTTGTTATGATTATGCTAGTTTAGATTGTATTTGGTTTTAATGCTTACTTTTCATTGTTAATCCATGTTTTATTAGGCTGTTAGAGTTGATTAGTTTTATTCTCTTTTCTCCATCTTCATGCTTGTTATGATCTTTGTCAGTTTAGGTTTGAATTTGGGTTTTTGTGTTTTATTGTTGATTAGTTGGTAGATTTTGTTGGCTTGAATTGTGATTAGCCTCTTGATGGCTAACTAGTCTTGTATTAGGCCTAACCATACCCAATCTATGCCCAGAACTTAGAGTTTTTTCTCACGCCCACCAAGTGTTCGATGAAATATTTGAAAGAGTTTTCATCCATATTTTTGGGCGACTGACTTGTGCTAAGAGGTGAGGTCAATTAGCTAGTATGGAAGAGGGAATAGCCGAGTTTGGGATATAAAAATAGTATCCGATTCAAGCTAGGTCCGGGAGTTGCTAATTTTGTGGTCTAATTGGGCTAACCCATAAAAATAGGTGGTTAGGCTAATTAGACTAACTCATGATTCTTGAGAGAGGGCTTGGGTGCTCTTCAATTGTGCAATCGCCCATCTCTCGTTCATAATGTAGTTTGGGTAGGTTAGGACTCATCTCAATTAGTTGGTTCGTCCATTGGTCAATTCACGACTCCAAGTCGCTTTTTCTATTTTTGTTAGCGTAGTTTAGTTTACCCTTCTTCCCTTTCGGTTAGCCTAACTTGAACCACTTAAACAAATCCTGGTACTTGAAACCTAACTCCCAGTGGATGACACTCTGAGTACTCGATGATAAACCTTGCACTTGGGGTTATAAATTTAAAACTTGAATTCTTCCCATCATGTTTTTGGTGCCGTTGCCGGGGGTTGGCGTCTTTTAATATTGGGGTTTACTTGAGCATTCGATACTAGGCCTTTTAGACAATCCCAAAAAAAGAAAAAAAATTAAAAAATCAAAAATTTCAAAAAGTTCAAGATGACTATTTTCCATTTACCTCAGTTTGCGCATGAACCTTTTTGGCACTACTTATCTAGGTTGAATAATTATCGTGCTCAATATGTGCTTTTTGAGTATGAAAAATAGGAAATATGCGGTGCTGTGCTTGAGGGGATAACACTTGAGACTCGAGTCATCCTTGAGTCTATGTGTTATGGTGGTTTGCATTCTTTAGCTGTTGATGACATGTGGAATTTGTTTGAGTCTCTAGCTTGGCATCAATGGTAATCTGATGATGCTAAGGACCCATATCATCACTGCTCTTCTTACCCTCATGTCTTGTGCTCTTTTTGCCAATCTTTTGACCATGATGTGCATTCATATCCCTATTATGATATCCCTGATGAGTGTCATGCTAGACTTAGTGCCATGATAGGGAAAATGCACGAGCAACATACGCGCTTTGTTAGTGAGATGAAGCAGCGCGGCCTATTGCATGAGACCGACCCTAATCTAGCCTCCCCTAGGCTAAAGGTTAGTCTCTATGAGGATTGTGAGTCTTTCCTTCCCCTAGAGTTGAGTTTTGTTGATGATATACCTTACACTGACCTAGAGGAAGCGCCCGACCCTCCCTTGACCTCTTCATCACTTGTCGCTCCGTCCTCTACTAGCACACCCATAGGCACTACTATCAGTGCTTTGACCTTACATGCTTCTCCCCTCTCTTTAGCTCAGTACACGGGGTTAGAGATGGGTGAGTCGTATAAGGGTGATGTTACTGTTTTGGAGGACGATTTTCCTACTTGGTCGAAAGAACGTATCTTGGTTGTGTCACATCTTAAGGAGGCTCATTTTAAGGAGTTGTGTGATGATAGTTTGGTGGTTGGTGCTGCACCTAGTATTGACCATATCGACCCAATTTGCACCGAGCCACTTGACTTGACCCCCATTTCATCCCCCTTACTTCCCACTAGGCCCCCTCACTTACATGCATTCCATGAGTTCCTAGGTGACATTCAAGGGTATAATCCCTCCTTGGACCCTTATTGTGCATACCTAGAGGACATGCCTAGGAAAATTGAGTGGACCACTTTCTTTGATTATTATTTTGATTTTTCTATGGTATTTGATAAATTTAAGAGGGCACTAACTCTATTTGCTACATCTTTACAAGTGTTCTCCTACTTACCCCACTTTGAGATGTATGTAAAGGCACATGATAAGCTCTTACGAGCTTTGATGGCGATCGAATTGAAGTCACGAGTCTTGAGAGACTTGGAGCAGCGGCTGATGCTCCTCCAGCCTCCTACAGCACCATCTTAGCGAGGCCTAGTTTAGATGCACACAACACCTAACCTGGTATGATAATTCTAACCCTTCTCCTTTCTCCTCTTTTCTTTTTTTTCTCTTCTTTTTATTTAGTTGTGGATATTATGTTGTGATTAGTTGTGGATATTGTGTTGTGGTTTTGTTGGTGATCATCTTAAGGTGAAATTTGGGATATTGTTGAGCCATCGATGGGTATGATCACCATGTTTGTATTTTTTTGCACATTTGTGTTTTGTGATTTGTGGTGTTGATGGATTGGTGGATCTTTGATTTTGGTGGTTAGTTTTGTATATATGTGTAGTCTTGTTTTTGATTTCGTGAGTGTTTTTAGGAGAGTGTGCTAGCTTGTGTATATGTGTGCACGTTTAGTGTTCTTGTGTGTGTGTTTGTTTTGTTTTATGTGTCTTGTATGTGATTGTGTTTTCTTTGTTTTTGTGTGTTTTGTGGTTGGTGATGACTCTCAGCTCCCAATGAGGATATTGTGAGATTTAGGTGTGGGGGTGGGGTCATTTACCCTTTTATTCTTTTTTTTGTTCAAATTTTTCATTTTTTGTGCTAATTTTTCAATTTTTCGTTTTCTTTGCATAGTTTTTGTTTTTGGCTTTTTTGGTCTTGTACTATTTTGACTAGCTTTGATCCCTTGTACCTTAGCTATTAGCTTGTACCTAAGTAAGTTGTTCATGATAGATCTTTGTCCCAAGTGTGTTACTCTTGGTCCCAATTCTAACCCCAACAGTCTGTTATAG
Organism: Stenocereus thurberi; assembly: GCA_002740465.1. NCBI lineage: Eukaryota > Viridiplantae > Streptophyta > Magnoliopsida > Caryophyllales > Cactaceae > Stenocereus > Stenocereus thurberi. The sequence goes on from NCQT01065080.1 coordinate 8,515, forward strand.
CTATGTAATCCAGTCCTTGTGTACACTTCATCATTATCTTAGGATCTTAGTCTTTCGTGATTGACTCTTCTACTGTTTTTGACACGATTACTTTAATTTTTGTATGCATTCAAAAAAAAAGAGGAAAAATAGAGAAAAAATAAAATTTGGAATGAGAAGTATATCTTTGAGGCAAGCGCCACTGGGCGTTACCCTTCGAGGCACGTGCTATTGGGTGTTACCCTTTAAGGCAATACTGCTACTGAAAAAGCTTGCTTCTCTTGTTAATAAGTTAATAATGTAGCATGTGCCAGTCAGGTGGGAACGAGTTTGATTTTGGTAAGCTTAAGTCCTAGGATGATGATACACCTACACACCAAGCACTAGGATGGATTTTAGGTTTTGATGTACAATGAGTTGAAAAGTTAGTACTTTAATGTCATGGATGTGGATAGAGAGTCTTGATATGTACACCATGTTTATATACAGACTAATATCGTTGTTGCATTGGTGCTTTGGTTGGTTATAATGCGTACACTTTTTCCCCTTGTATAGATATTTGTTCCTTGTTTGTATATCTGTTTTGTTTTCTTTGTTTTTCTTTCTCTTTTACCACTTGTTTTTCTTTTTGAGATTTTGTGGATATATCTTCTACAAACCCTGACAAGACCTCACTCATCCACTTGGGGGAACCAAGGGGTTTAAAGAGCTTATTGCATACGATAAATACAATCGTGATTCTTACGAAAGTGAGTTAGGTCCTAGGATAGTTTTTCTTTTGTTTTGCTCGAGGACGAGCAAAGGATAGGTATTGGGGTATTTGTTAGGCTCTAAATTATCACATTTTACATGCCTCTTTCACCTGATTTTAGCTCGAATAATAATCTAATCTTTAGGATTTTACTTGTTTTATTTAGAATTTTTACTTGTTTTATTTACTTTTGTAGGTAATAAGTCCAATCGAGCAAGTGCTACAAAAAGGAGCGAAAAGGGATCAAAAAACGGGCGAACAGATGAAAAATAGCAGCAGGTGAGCAAAGCTGACCAACAGGGTGGCACAGCTGTGCCGCCATGGCTAGCAAGGTAGCACGGTGTGCCCGTCCCCCCAGCACGGCCGTGCCTCTCCCTCTGCTCCGGAGCGCTGTTTCGTCCTCGCCTCTTCCTATTTAAGGCCACTTCCTTCGGGACTTTTAAGGGGTTCTGGCATGCGATTTTTAAGGTAGCTTACTTTAGGTTTTAGGGAATAAAAACCCCATTGAGAGGATTAGATTATGATTGCATTGGATTAATTTTGGATTCAAGTACTGGGATTTGAGGTTCTTCCTATCAATCTATAAGTTTTCTTTTCTCTCCCTACCTTTATATTTCAGTTTCATTTTTGTTTGTTCTTATTATGATTATATTAGTTTAGATTGTATTTAGTTTTAAAGCTTAGTTTTCATTGTTAATCCATGTTTTATTAGGCCGTTAGATTTGATTAGTTTTATTCTCTTTCCTCCATCTTCATACTTGTTATGTTCTTTATCAGTTTAGGTTTGAATTTGGATTTTTGTGTTTTGTTGTTGATTAGTTAGTAGATTTTGTTGGCTTGAATTGTGATTAGCCTCTTGATGGCTAATTAGTCTTGTATTAGGCCCAACTATACCCAATCTATGCCAAGAATTTAGAGTTTTTTTTTTTTTCACGCCCACCAAGTGTTCGATGAAATGCTTGCAAGAGCTTTCATCCATATTTTTGGGCGATTGACTTATGCTGAGAGGTGAGGTCAATTAGCTAGTGTGGGAGAGGGAGCTGAGTTCGGGACATGAAAATAGTATCCGATTTGAGTTTGGTCCGAGGGGTGCTAATTTTGTGGTTTAATTGGGCTAACCCAATGGAAGTAAGTGGTTAGGCTAATTAGACTAGCTCATGACCCTTGAGAGAAGGCTTGGGTGGTTTTCGATGGTGCAACCGACCATCTCTCGTTCATAATGTAGTTTGGATAGGTTAGGACTCGTCTCAATTAGTTGGTTCATCCATTCGTTAAATCACAACTCCAAGTTGCTTTTTCTATGTTTGTTAGCATAGTTTAGTTTACCTTCCTTCCCTTTCGGTTAGCCTGGCTTGAACCACTTAAACGAATCCCGGTACTTGAAACCCAACGACGCACCAAGTACTTGACAATAAACCTTGCACTTGGGGTTATAAATTTAAAACTCGAATTCTTTCCATCAAGCATCATCTAACCTAAGACTCCAATCTTTCTTATTATATGACTTTGATCTCTTTATTAGATATTTCAGCTTAACCATTTGTTTTGGGGATGATAACCAATAGACACCTTATGAGTGACATGATGTTGGACTAAGAAGGCATCTAAGGTTTTATCAAAAAAATGTGTTCCTCTATCACTAATGATTGCTTTAGGCACTCCAAATCTGTACGAAACAAGAGATTTAACATGCTTCACCACAATCTTCACAATTAGCAGCTATAATAGCCATAGCTTTATTCCACTTAGATACATAATCAACGAGCATACAAATGCAAGTAAAACCAAAAGAAGAGGGAAAAGGTCCCATGAAATCAACACCCCATACATAAAAATCTCACAAACATACACATTATGAAGAGCATTTGATTCCTTCTAGATAAATTACCTGTCTTTTGGCATGCTTCAGATATTTTACAAAACTCATAGGCATATCTAAAAATATTAGGCCAATAAAATCCGCATTCAAGAACTTTATGTGCTATTCTTTTGAGTCCAAAATGTTCCCTACTTTCAAAAGAGTGGTAGAAAGTTAAAATAGAATGGAATTCACTGTCATCTACATAATGCCTTATGATATGATCTTCACACAGTTTCCATCAATATTGCTCATCCCAAAATTAATATTTACACTTGGCTCTTATCTTCTCCTTTTGGGCTTTAGACAAGTCTTTAAGAAAAGTTTTGGTAACTATGCAATTAACTACAGTAGCATACTAAGGCAACTTATAAGTGATAGCATATAAAGTCTCATCAGGAAAACAATTACTTAATGGATTACCACTCTTCCCATTTTCTATCCTACTTAGATAGTCAGCTACTAAATTTTCAGCTCCTGGCTTATCTCTAATTTTTAATTGAAATTCTTGCAGCAGTAAGACCCATCTAATCAATCTAGGTTTTGAATCATTCTTACTCAACAAATATTTAATAGCAGAATGATCAGCATGAATAGGAACTTTAACGCCTGAGAGATAAGGACGAAATTTTTCTAGAGCAAAAACAACAATGTACATTTCTTTTTCTATGCCAACGTAGTTACACTATGCTAGGTCTAGATTCTAGAAGTATGATAGATCACATAAGGTTCCTATCCTACTACTTGACTTAAGGCTGCCCCTACTGCCTCATCACTTGCGTGACACATCAGTTCGAAAGGTAAGGCTGAGTTAGGGGGTTGTACTCTTGGAGTGGTCGTTAATTTCAATTTCAATCGATCAAAAGCTCACCACTTTTGTAGGTCCCTATAGTCCTTAATAATAGAGCATCACTTGCAAGTAAAGCACATAAAGGAGAGGCAACCTTAGAAAAATCTTTGATAAATCTTCTATAAAACCCAACATGACCTAAAAATGACCTCAGTTCCTTGACACATTTTGGATTGAGCAAAGATTGAATGATGTCTACTTTAGCCTTTTCAATATCTAATCCCTTAGATGACACTACATGACCTAGTACTACCTCATGCTCCACCATGAAATGGCACTTTTCAAAATTAAGTACTAAATTAGTTTCAATACAACGCTTAAGCACTAAAGTGAGATGATGTAGGCATTTATCAAAAGAACCACCATGCACCATAAAATCATCCATGAAAACTTCCATAATTTTGGTGATAAAATATGAAAAAATACTCATGCATCTTTAAAATGTAACAGGAGCGTCTCACAGGCCAAACATCCTTCTAAAAGCTTAGGTGCCAAAAGGACAGGTAAAAGTGATCATTTCCTAATCCTCATGAGCTATAAGGACCTGAATATAACCTGAATATCCATCAAAAAAACCAATAGTTTGACCTAAAAACTAATCTCTCTAATATTCAATCCATAAAGGGCAATGGAAAATGGTCTTTTTTTATGGCTTTGTTTAGCTTTCTATAGTCAATGCACATTCTCTAGCCACTCAAAACTCTAGTAGGTACTAACACATCTTCCTTGTTTTGAACTATTATTAACCCCCTTTTTAAGAAACACATGAGTAGGACTAACCCACTTAGAATAAGATATAAGGTATATCACTCCATCATCTAATCACTTAAGAATTTCTTTTTAAACTGCCTCCATCATAGGTGGATTTTGTTGACGATCTATCTTAGGCTTAGCATTTGATTTTAATAGGATTTTATGTAAACAAAAAATAAATCTAACTTCGTTAAGGTCTGCTAATGTCCACCCTAATACTTCATTATTTTCTCTAAGCACCGTAATAATTTTATCCTCTTGTTCAAGTGTAAGTGCATTAGAAATTATAATAGGCAAGGTCTCATCATCCCCTAACTAACCATGCTTAAGATTTTCAGGACATGGTTTCAATTCTAGTTTAGGGGGTGAAACGTGAGAGGGTAGCAACTTTGTGTGACTTTCAGGCAACTCTAACTTCTTAGGTTTATTAATTACATGTAGTTCTAACAAAGACTCTATGTTATCTACTACATCATCGTCAATATGATAGGGTATGTTTTGAACCACAAATTAATCCAAACCCTGAGTAAGCACGGTTAATAATTCATCTTCATGTGACAATTCATAGATATCCTAGGATAATTCATCGATCATATCAAGCGCACAAAGATAGTTCACATCAGCCGGAAATGTCATGGCATCAAAAATATTGAACTTAATAGCTTTACCATCAAATTCCATAAATCATGTTCCTTCTTACACATCTATTTTTGTCCTACATGTTTTAAGAAATGGTCTACCAAGCAATATTAGAATGTCATGGCTGCATCACCCATGTCTAGTAAATAAAAATCAGTAGGAAAAATGACCTCATTGACTTGGACTAAGACATCCTCTAAGGCTCAATTTGGGAATGCATTGCTCCTATCAGCTAACTGAATGATCAGGCTAGTTTTCTTTAATTTCCCTAAATTCCGTTTATCATACACAAACCTAGGGATCACAATAATGGACGCTCCTAAATCAGGCATAGCTCTATCAAAGCAAATATTTTCAATTTTAAAAGGATATAGAATACACCTGGGTCCTTACACTTAAGAGGAACCTTCTTTTGGAGAACAACAAATATATTTTCCCCTATACTTACCTTTTTGTTCCCTTTTAATTTACGTTTTACAGTACAAGACTCTTTAAGAAATTTAGCATAATGAGGCACTTGCGTAATGCCTTCTAGGAGAGGAATGTTGATCTCTACCCTTCTAAATGTTTCTGAAATCTCTTGGTTTGCCTCATCCACCTTAGAAGTTTTTCCTCTAAGTCTACTAGGAAAAGGTGGTAATGTCTTGTAAGACTCCCTATTCTCACCTACTTTCTTAGCATTAGAGGTGGGATCTTGGTCTTTGCTTGGTCCAGGCTTGTTGACCTCGATTTCTTATTCTTCCTATCTACTCCTCCTAGGTTTCTTCATCTGTTTCCTACTCCTAAATGTCATGGCACTCACATTTTCCTTTGGATTTTTGAAAGGCTGATATGGCAGCCTATGTTGCATTTAGGCCTCTAGGTTGTAACTATGACATTATTAGTAGTTTGTCTCTCTCGGACCTATTTAAGAGTCATTTCCATGTTCTAAAACCTATTGTCAATATCCTTTTTCTGGTTATCCATCTTTTTTACAAGTTTCTCTAAAAGAAAATTTGTTCTATCTTTAGCAAATGGTTGACGTGTTGGTTAGTTCTTCCTAAGTCCATACCTAAGGTTAGGTTGGCCTCTCCATCCTTCATTATATGTGTTGGAGTATAGGTCATACTTCTTTTGACCTTAGCTAGAAAACATAGCATTCACATCCCCCCTTGAAGTGTAGGGCACGCATGAGTAGAATGCCCCTCTAAACAGCAAA
>NCQT01065115.1:9871-27204 GCA_002740465.1 Stenocereus thurberi
ACCCAAGCTTAAAGCCTTACAATAGATACTTGAAATGGAGAAAAATACTTCAATAGCTCAACGGCCACACGCCGGAGTTCATAACTCAATGGGTTACACATCCGGAGTGCACGATTATAGAAGTTTAAACAAATAAGATGAACGAAATATGCAATATAACTCCTAGATAAATGAGAACATGCCTCACTAACAGGCGACCCAAATGGTTCTATAGTCCACTTTGCTCATGCTTGAATCTCATGATATTAACAAATGATTGAGTCACCCATATGAAAATGGTTTCTCCATATATATATGCCCATACATATGAACTTATAAGCAATAGCTCATTTACTGAGCCCAACATAACTCATATACACCTTGATAGCTAACTCACAAACACTTGATAGCTCATAGTGACCCTTAAACCTTAGCTTTAATACAAAATCTGTAACACCCCCAAAATGATAATGATATGATTTACAGAAAACTGCAGCGGAAGACTTAATAAAAGAAGGCACTACCGCCGTCCTGATAAGGACAAGGCTCACTGAAACCATTAAATTTTGCAACTCGTGTTCACAATCACAAAATCTATTAAACTGAAACACTTCAAGACCAAAGTCCATAATAGTTCAACCATACCATGTACTAATTCACACTCCATACCACCCAAGTAACTTGACCTTAAGGTCGGTTCTAATATTCATGCTATGCTGAATCCACTGTGAGCATCTGACGAGTTCCAAAAGGGCTTGCTGAATGAAGAAACATGTGATACTTCGTCACCTAAAATGAAAAATATGAAAACAATTTGAAATATGAGCAAAAACTCAGTGCATACATTTCTATATTGTAAAATGAGCATAGAAACACTATTAATGGATACCTATCTGTGTAATTCATTTAGTTGGCAATAACAATGAAAATGGAAGTAATATGAAACTGAATTACTCATTATTATTTGGATGTAAATCCCTTGCACTGATGTGATCTATGCATTGGTGTACACCTGCCAATCCGATCAACAGTTCGCCTGAAACCATACAGGTAAATGATGGCTTGAAGCCCTATAGATGATAACTGTCAGGGTCATAAGTTAAATGGAAAATCATTATATAAACTGATTCATTGACAAACTCATTAAGAGTTGTAACTTGATAAATATGATCTGTTTTATGAAAATAGAAACAATGGACGTACCTTGAGTTTTTAAAAAGGACATCTGACTTGATACAAGTCAGCTGTTTCATAAATGTCATTGTAAGTATGTGTAGTCAGTAAATGATCCTTACTCTCATAATTGAGTAAATAAAAGTATGTGTAACAGAAATTGAGTAATTAAATGGTATACATAATGAGTACTTTAATATAGCTTCAAAACTGAATTGATGAAAGTAATTAAATCCAATATAAAGTAAATAGAAGTAAAATAGTCCACAATGAGATCAAATGATATTACAGAGGAAAAACCCTTGATGGTGATCATTGAGAGAATGGTTATGACCTTTTCTGAAATAAGTTGTTGGTACGAGTTTAAGGCTCGCTGATGTATAGCTTGGTTCAAGATAACAGCGAGTGCACTAGATTGGCTTGAAAAATACATTTGATACATTCTGAATTAAGTAACTAATAGAGGTCTGAGGTCAAGAGAGATATATCTTGGTTTAAAATAGCACAAACTGCAATAACTTAGTCTGATAAATATGGTTTCTGAGTTACAACTCTACCACTTCTCATATTTCCTTCATAAATCCATTAGATATAGAATTCCACCCCAAATGAGTCATTGAACTCAATAGAAGCTATTAAGCTTACTAAGCTTGGTATTTTCTTTGTAAAATCCATAATTGAATCAAAGCTCATAAACAAGCTCCCAAATTGTATATTTGTCGTCTTCTTTCTCATTAATCAAGCTAAAAGCTCCATGAAAGTACATGAATATTTATTTCCCCCTTAAATGACTTGGCCCAAAATACATAAAATGAGTACATGATCAATCTCACTTAATCTTTATTATTGCTTTTTATACAATTACTCAAAATGCTTCCAAAAACCACCAAACTCAAAATACTCAACCAAAATTCATGAGATCTTACAAGAAATTCAAAAATAATATGAAAAATCTACAGTAAAATTTTTAGAATTTGCCTCCAAGTATACACTGTATAGAAATTGCAATAACAACCTGATTTACACCCAAGCAGGTTAGTTTACTTCAAAAATTCATAACTGTCATTCTAGACCTCAAGTGGAGACCTAAAACCCCAATATGAAAATATTAAGAAGTCCCCAAAAACTTTTATTTACAATATAAAACATGATTCCCACAATAGAATTCCCAAAATGGGACTAAAACACAAGTGTGCTAGTTTTGATCTCATTCTGTGCAGTTTTGATAAAACGATCATAACGTTTTCCAAGGACCTCTGATTTAGGAGATTCAAGTGGCATTTTAAAGCTAACACACTGAGCTATATACCCACCAAAAGTAATAACTTTTGGGTGGACCGATCGTTACCAGTTTAATCCCAAAATCAGCTCTGTTTTTATGAAATTCCAACCCTTCATTGTTTTAGATTTCTCTTCCTTTTTCACATAAAACGTCACTTGAAATCATTCCAAATCCCCAAAAACATCATCATAACCATCAATAAAATTAAAGATTATAAAATCAAATACAAATCAATCCATAAACATGGTTTTAATTTAAGCTTGCAAGAACATGATCACCCCCTTATCCTAGCATGGTTCAAGCTCAACTCTACCATGATCAATACCAAAATAACTCTTGTTCTTATCAAACCTTCATGATCAATGATCAGAAATATCGAAACAAGAATCAAAACTAAAATAAAACATCAAAACCAACAAGATCATGATCACTTACTTTGAAGATAAATAGAGATAGAGGTGGAGTTTAGTGGTTTTGAGGATGGGAGGTGATAGCTAGTGGTGGAGGGATGTTAGGGGCGGCAAACTTGGCTGGAGGCTAGCTGGAAACTCACCGAAAACAGTGGTGGCAGCTTGGGGGAGAGGGTGGCTGGCTAGAGAGAGAAAGAAGGGAGAGAAGAGAGAGAAGAGAAACCTTGAATTTACTCGGTGCAAAACACTTGGTGCGAAGATGAAGACAAATACTTGGCTGAAATTAAAGCTTCAAAAGTCACTTTTGCTAATTATAAATTATGCTTAATTAAGGGTAATTAACTAAACAAATGTGGCAAAGACTTGTTGGGCCGAAATTGACCTTAAATGAGCTCGAGTTCGGAAAAACAACCAAACCGAGTGTGAAAAACTCAAAATTAAATGTTTGCAAAGTTATAAAAATAATAATAATAATGATAATAATAACAATAATACAACAATAACAACAACAACAATAATAATAATAATAATAATAATAATAATAATAATATCATCTTAAACCATAATCCTCGAGGCCTACTATCGATTCACCCTATATTTAATTAATCAACAAAACTGGAATTAACAATCAATGAAACTTGAATTGTAAAATGGGAGCCAAATGAAATACCCCCCAACCGGGATGATTTAATATGATAAATGAAAATGAAAAATTTAAATGGCATAAGGTAATTCAGTAAATATATAAATTGATTGTAATTGAANNAATAAACATGATTTGGTTAAACAAATAACCATGAGTGATTAACTCCATAAACTTGATAAATTAAATGAATACACATGATTAATTAAATAAATAAATATAATTTAAATAAATAAATATGGGTTAGGGTCGGGTTATTACATCTTATACCTTAGAGCATCATGTTCAGGGCATGTATTTAATTCAACCTTGTCTTCTCAAAAAAAAAAACACAATCATTCGGACAAGCATCTATCTTTTGGTAGCGAAGACCAAATTTCTTAATGATAGCTTGCATTTTCTTAAAAGAGTCGGGCAGCGTTGAATCTTTAGCAAGAGCTATCGGTAACCCCATATAAACATTTAAGATGATACATTTCAATGACAAATGCGAGTTTACTAAGCTCTTCACAATTAGGATAAAGAGGTTAAGCTGCATCTTCAATTAACTTAAAGAAGTTTTTCACCTCTTCATTAAGTCCTGCTGAACCCTCATTGGATTCATGACAATCAAAAGCATCTCCTATCATATCATGCATGTCATGGCCACATAATCCATAATTTTCATTGTTAAATGCATCATCTACCATATCATCGTCAGCATCATCATCACTCGGTGGGCTCCCCATGGAAAACCCAAATACATTTATGATAATCCGCATCCATCCCCTTCATGATAAGGTGACTCCTCATAATTTCTCTCTCATGGTAAAAGCAATTAGCACAAATTGAACATGGGCATGGAATCTTATTATTATTAGCAGAAGTTGCAAGCACAAAATCAAGGAATGCATTTAAACATTCCTTATCTCCATCATCTATTCTCCTGAACTTCACCTAACTTTTATCCTTAAACACATCCATAATGACAAGTACGTTCCTGCATATTTCAATCACCAAATTCTTGCTTTTATTAATTACTGAAGCATTTGAAGTGATATAATAATAAAACAACAAAGAAGGGAGGAAGTGGGGGAGGGGAAGGGGAATAAGAATGACAATACTACAATAAGAAACTGTACGAAATATTTTAGTAATTTAACATAACTAATTCTTTATTTGAGCTTCCATGTTGATTCTCTTCCTTTGGTACCATAACCCTAAATCATAACTTAGAAAGTCCTCCTAAAGGAATCCTTCTTTAAGCTGCTTGTTCTCAAACTAATTAAGCACCACTTGATTATTATGAGTTTGCTCAAAATACAAAGATGCCAAAATAATAAGATTTTGCCTCCGCAACACCAACAAATAACAATTTGCCTAACTTTATTCACGATGAAAAATTTTGAAACTTTCTTAATTCTAAGTAGTACCAAGCTGTTCTAACAATAATAATTATCTCTAAAGTTTTGTCTTGTGAAAAACAAGCATTTCACTACTTCATTAGTCAAGGGACTTGTATAATTCTATATATAGAGCAAAGGCAGTAGAATTACGCTACATCAGCTATTCTAATCAGAGGCAGTAGAATCTCCAGAGGCCTTATTGCTAATAAAAGGATGAACTTCCAAGGGCATAAAACAACAAAAGTAAAATCAATAGTCTAGCTCTTAGCAAGCCACATGTGTCTATGCTATTAACATCCCACCAATGAATGATCATCATATACTATGCCAAAGGATCTACCAAACTAGTTCTGCAAATATTACAGGCAAAATCAAATTTACAGAGATATATTCACCATAAACATGGAGGGCCATTAATAGGAATTCTATTAGCGCCCTCATTGTCTAGTAGTACTGTACATGTCTTATTGGTCTATTACCGCCTTCATAATCTGCATTTGTCAATTAACCTTTTTCAGTATTCTATGTCTTAGGGTTCCATTATGCTTGAAAATTTACCCTTATTAATCACTATCATTTAATTAGGGTATTTGTTGTTCGGTTAAAGAAATTTATTTAATAATAAAGATATCATTGGCAAAGTCTCTTACAGTTAAATGCACATTTTTAACCATGTGGTGTTAATTTATCAATGCATGAAGCACCAGGAGATTGTACACTTTGTCAGCAGCCCATCACCATCAAAACAACCCAAGAAACAAAAAAATATACATGAAAATGGTTAATTAGAAAAACAAAAAAGTCAAGGAGTATTTGTGTGAGATATTCTCTCTTCAATAATCAACTGTGGATTATCTATACGCGTATACCATGAGCAAAGTAAACACATAGTAAAAATAAGATCACAAATGATGTACACTCGACTAAAAGCATGACCAAGTAAGTCAACTATGGTTAGCTATAAAACCAAGTCAACCCATATTTGAAATATTTGTCCTCTACTCCATATCTAGAATATGGTCGACTTGTTCAACCATATAAAGACTTGCCAACCAATCAAATTTTGGTTTAATAATAACTGAAGTCACCAATGGGTACAGAGATTCTACTCCATAAAAGATACACTATACCATCAGAGAAATTGAGTATATTGCCTTAAAAACTACTATCATTTTTGTAAGTACATTACAAAAAGCACCAACAAATGGTATCTGAGCCTCCCGCTAACCAGGTTAACTAGACAAACCCCAAGCTGCTATCATCCTATGAAATGACTGCTTTAGCAATTAACATGTGACACTGCCTTGCTTACACTCAAGTACCTCTAAGAACCCTTGACAGGAAGATGTGAATAAAAGCAAAGGCAATTAATACACAAGAACTGAGTTCGAGGTCCCATTCCCAATTCAAAAAATGCTTCAACGAGGTGATTCAAATTTCAAACTAGTATCATGCATGCAAATACAAGCACACATGTTAAGTATAGTGGGAAAGAACTAGTGTAGAATGCAACGCACACTTTTCCAAGTTCACAGGAAAAAGTAGGGTGAGGCAAACATTACCTATTTACCCCCAAGTCATATTGGTTTGAGTTTAAAGATAAATCTTCGACACCTTGAGATTAAATTCATAGAAGAGCAAGCTAACATTTCTAGTGTTTCTAAACTTAATTAATTAAACTTGTTTAGTTGATCCAAATTCAGCTATGGACTGAAGATGATGATCATTCTCTGCTAATATGAAATCACAATAAAAACTTGTTACTTAATTCATGAAATTTAACAAATTTGAACTACTTCTGCAAAAGAATTTCAATACCGTTTACGCTTGTACTATAAGATGTCCTAAAAAAAGTGCAAGACCAAAAGCACAGTAAGTCAACACTATTATATGTATGCATATCTATAAATGTGAAGTTCATGGCCACAATACATGTTCTATAAGAGGAAACATTGGAAGAAGCTATGCCGTTTCTCTAATCGTCAAACCACTTCGAATTAAGCGGGCTACTGTCTGTCTCATCTTTGTAGATTTAACAAGAACTATAACTAGGACCAGGAAGAAGTAGCAAGGATGCCAAATGTTATAAGAATCACTACATCTATTTAACTAAAAGTCTAGCAACATGTCTTCTCATATAGCTCGACTAGTAAGGAAAACATACACTAGCAAAGAGCAGACAAACCTGTGCTGCACTATCAATCACATATGCCTATTGGCACAATCTCACAAACCTATAAAAACAAATCTGTGACATACACCGCAGAAATCCAACCCCTCCAAAAGTCGAAATGAAGTAAAGAGTCGCTTTCGATCAAGAATTACAGACAAGGCATTCCAGATCATATTCCTAGCTGATATTGATCATATTCATATTATTCTTCAAAATATCTAGGGCTGAAAAGATAACATTCAGTTAACTGCAACAAGGAAAAACCCACAATTGGGTGCATCAAAACCTATTACTAGATGCCTTATTAAAAGGAAAGAGCAACGCTACTACAAGAACTAAAAAACACACACTATGGAGCAAAAAGCATGAGATCTAACTATTTCGAAACCATATCTCTAACAAGAAGAACCCATATCACCTTGGCTCCCTGTAAGACCTGTATTTGAATGGTTAATCACCCTAAAGCTGCCATGATTTCCCTTACATAATCTAAGTTTCCTCAAAATTCACTTCTAGATTGCTTTCTAATTATTGTCACTGCTTGAACAATTAGCTACCATGCCTAAGTTCAAGTAAATTGTAGAAGTACATAAACACACACAAGAAATTCAAGGGAGAAATAACAAGAATTCTTAAAGTTCAAATAATTTCCACTAGTTAAACACAAAACTCTTCAATCCAATTAGATGTTGCCTTAATTCCCATTCAAATCTAATAAATTCAATAGGATTACAAACACACAATATCTTTTGCAAATTGCAAATTGAACACCAACAAGCCTAATTTCTTGCATTTAGCCATGAATTTCTGGCACGAAACCTTTGATTTTTAGGCCCCAAACTCTACAGAAAGTGACTGCAAGGACATAATTGACTAGTTTAGAAACTTAGAGTAGATTGAAAGAGAACATGAGAGAAGCCCATACATACCTTTGAAAGGTGAGTATAGTTGAGGTTCTGTGTGCAAAATAATGAAGACTCAAAAGAAAGATTGAATCACCAAGAAACCAACAACAATGGCGACTGGTGTTCTCTTCAAAGGTTAGGGCTGATTCTACGCGCGAAGATGATGAGGCAGCGTGCGAATCTTTAGTATTGTTCAGGTTCAAAACAAACACGAGAGTTTGGGCAGATTGTTCAATAGTTAGGCGTGAAGACGAGAGTTTGGGGAGATTATTCTAGCGTGAAGATGAGAGTTCTGGTTTTTTTTTTTTTTAACTGTAATTTGCATTTTGAGTGTTCTAGGTATTTTAGGGGTCTAGGCGGGAGTTTTGTTAGTGATGTAACCCAATTTTTATTTTATTTATTGCCAATTCATGGTTTTTTGCAGGGTAGATTCTTCAATAGTATAGTTGAGGTTTCGAACCGGCACTTTTTTATTTTATTTATTGCCAAATGTGCATTTTTTAAAGAGTTATTCAATTTTCCCGACAACATGCTTTTTCAATACCAACAAAAATTCTTTTACAGATGAATATGTTCGTGATGTAATTACAATACCAATAGATCGCTAGATTTTTGGTAATATGATAATAATACCAACGCCATTTTTATTTTGTTGAAAATATTAGAACTCATTCTTCCCTCCAAAATTGAAAACTTTAATACCAACAAATAACTGAACATGTTGTAAAAACTCATGTTTACCAACAGATCTTACTTTTTTTTTCACTAGATCTCTGTTGGTGAAAGCTACTTTTTTTGTGGTGGCTACAAGTCTCACCTTCAAGGGAGTCGCGAATCACTTCTTTTTAATAGTTGGTTACATAGTTAAGACCACACTTGCCTGGCAAAATAACCCATAACCCTATCAATGGTTTATGGTTATTTCATCTTCAAGAAAGTCTCCTAAGATCATGGTGAGCCTGCTAACTCGTAATTCAAAACTTAAAGTAACTTGCTAGCATATAATTCAAACGAGGTTTTGTAATTAACACCTTCAGTTGCCCTTTTTCAGTTCGTTTAAATCCTTTTAAATTCAAAGAAAGAGATATAATACATACCAAAGCCTTAATACATTTTCAAGCTCATTGCTTGATTTCTTTTCAACTTCCTAGACCTATCGACTATTAAGTTGAGTCACTCACTGAGTAGTTCAATGATTTAAGTTCATTTTAGACTATAAATACCTTAACAATCGAGCAGGCAACTGGTGAACATTTAGAAATGTTTGAAATTATGACAACATGCTTTTGGCGACCCTTTTAAAGATTTCTTAAGTTCAAAAATCATTCACATAGCACCACTTAGAATTTAAGAGGGAAGGGGTTCACAAATAGCATATTTATATCACTTCGTAGGAACAATTTCAGCAGAATCCATCTAATGTCCCAAATACTTCACAATTCAAACGATTACGATTAATATCAAACCCGAGCTTCCTCCTCACATAACACTAACTATAAAAACCTCGAATCACTCATTAGTTTTACCTTAGGCCATCCAACTATCAAGCTCTGTTTAATATCATAACAATTCAATTGATTAATCCATGAAACCAACATTCACAAGCGTAGCATTCATATCGATCACTAAAAACAGAATTTAAGCATATCCAAACTGATATAGGAATAACACTAGAGCACAATTTGGTTTGCTCTACAATTCGTAAATCGCCCCGTTAGTAACCTGTGCATTTTTTTGCATGCATGAACCTTAAATCCATATCAACATCCCCAAGCATAGCATTCATATGCAACCATCAAAATAGAATTTAGACATACTAAAACTGCTTTAGCAATAACTTTAAAACATAATCTGCTTGTTCCATAATTCCTCGAATTGATCGCTTAGCCAAAACTATGCATTACTTCAGCATGCGTGCACCTTAAATAAGTATCAACACCATTCTCACTAGATTTTAACTTCATATTCTCCCTTTACTGATAACAACTTCAAGAATTTAACATAAACTACTCGAAATCGTTAAAATGCATTTGAAATTACTAATAATTAGGAGTAAGCGAAAGCCAACTCGATCCCAAGCTAGAGGGGATGTTCTAAGGGCTTTTGAGACTGATTTGAGTAGTTACGAACTCAAACAGTCGCCGCTTTTTCTACGACTACAATCAGACCCAAAGTGACCATCCATACCTGATTTATGCCCTCCTCTTTTTCAGTGTGCTGCAACTGTCGTTGCCCTAGTTCTCCTTCCTCATTCCCACTCAGGTCATTAGTTTTTTGCCCAGCCACCATCGACAGTAGTGGTGGTGGTGGTTGTGCTGATAGGTGACCCATGCCCTGGTTGCTCACATTTTGCCCCAATCCTACTTCTCCTCCGTCACTCTCTGTTGTTCTTTCTCTCTCTTTCTAGTTTTGGTGGGTTGCGGATGGGGGGTTGGCATAGCGGTGGTGCACTGCCGCCCTTCACCTTCTCCCATCTCGCTTACTCTCTTTCTAATGGTAGCTAAGGAGGGCTCACAGGGAAACCAGAAGGGGAACCCCCCTCTTTTATGTCTTCTCTTTCTTTTGGGGAAAGGTAAGGGGCTTTTGCCCCTTTTACTATTTTCTCCCCTTTCCCTTTTTTTATCAATTGCTAATCAACTCTAGTTCTCAGCCCCATAATTACTAGCACAGTCTAGCCTCGGGTCTAAACACTGTAATAGTTGGTATTCTAATCGAATTCAGCAAATGACTGAATTAAACTATTGGCACAATTTCATGGCATAAATTATCACGAATTAAATTTCTAAATCAATAATAGTAATAATAATAGTAATAGTAATAATAATAATTCTCTTTTTTAATAAATTATCACTTAAGCTAGCACATCGATATTAATCTAACTTAATTAAAATAATAAAACACGATTCGTAGAATCAAGAAACGGGCTAGATAGTTTAAATAAAATGTAGGTGTTACACTTTTTCCCCCTTTAAAGAATTTTTTACTCAAAATTCCAAGCTCAGTTCAGTCGTACCGAAGATGTGCACACACATGATACAATCTACACAACTCGCTCTTAATCTGAAATCTTGATTACTATTAATTGAAATCGAAAAAGAGGCTTATAGTATGTAGTCTCCTCCTCATCAACCCTCTTCAAGCGGCTACTCGCTCTAGTTGGGCACCGAGGGCAATCATATAGAAGAGGGGCAAATGAGTTGGCATGGAAAACTATATTAAGCTTGCTTTAAAAAGAAACATAGACTTTCAATTATTCAGACTCAATCCGCATAGTAAATAACAACTCTATATATGTACATCGTTATAAGTTGGCATCTAAAAGTATGACAGCTAGGCCATGACAGCTCAAGGTCATATATAGGTAGTTTCATTCTAAAACATGAATTTAAGTCACTTTTTGGATCAAAACGATTAACCTGGTCACTTCTATAACATATTGGGGTAGTAAGGACGTTACATAGCATTACGTAGCGCCACTTTAATACAACGACACTGCATTGAATCAACAACTCAGCATTCTCAAGCCTAGGAATCATGAGCAATGTGAGCCTATCTGACACGTATATAATAAGTAACTTACAAGAGGAAAACATATCAATTGACATTCATATGTTGGCATATCAATCCCAGCTAACTTTTAGGCCTTTCCATGACAACTTATATAGGATATGGCAAGTTTGTATGAAGGTGGTCAACTTAGTCAGGTTCATTCAAAGGCATGAAGATATTAAATCACTCTAAGGTTAAATCAATCAATAGCCCATACTAAAGTAGTGAAGACATCATATTACATTACATCAAAAATGACGGAACTTAAAGTAGTACTCGAAATCACATTGACATCATGTAGCGTCAACAACAGAGCACACCAAAGATTAATCATCACAAGTAACATGAACCAACATTACGTGTTAATAGGAACAATTTGAAAAGAAAATGCTAAGATAAGAATGTAAGACAATGGTTGGTAAAAGTCCAACATAGATATGAACATAAATCATTTAAGGGAGGTAGATACATGGTTTCTTGGTTTGGATATGTTTTGTACACAGTCCACATGCCTAGCAATGCCTTTATATAGTTAACTATTATTTCATGGAAGTTCAACTACCAAGGTAGGGTCAGTTCACCTAGGCATCACCACAAGGAAACTTTTAGTTTTCGTTGAGAAGAAAGTCCACTAAGTATTTGCTTAGAGCTCCTATGTTAATAAGTCAATAGTTATACTTGGGAAAGTGGGTGATTTCTTACTTGTATACATAGTTAAAAGACAAGCAGACAAGACATCATGATAGTTTTGATAATGGGGAGGCTTTTGCTAGGTCCCTATTTGGAATTGATCGTCCTTTAAATCCCAAATTCATACAAGTGAATGGTATACTCATAGTCATGTAAGCATTGATATGGGGTTCGAAGCACATTATTGATAATGCACAGAATGGTAGCATAATGACTCAACAACAGGGCATCCAGGATGGAGGCAGTCGCATGTACATTAATCACGATATAGTAAAACAACAACACTAACAAGCATAATGGCTAACGTAGTACAACTCTAGAATTTCCTATGAAAACTACCATAGGACACATGACACTTATCACATAGTCTCACATAGTATTGCATCAATAGCAACGAACCTCGAATAACATTCAACGCCGTACTGACATTATATAGGCATAACAACTCAGCATCTGAAGTTGAGAATTCAATCCGAAGCAAGGTACACTAGTATGCCATCCAATCAAACATAGAATATAAGGGTAAGAATATTTGAATACAAGTTTATATGGTCATCGCATCATGCTTGAAGTACATGTGTATGCAGTTATGTAGCTGTCACATTAGATCAAGGAATTCATGGAATGTAGATAATGATTCAAAAGGTCATACCATGCTATGAATTGCAAAAGTTAAATCATTTGGATATCAAGTCACATGCCAAAGCAAACTCAAGTTAAGCAAACACCAAGATGTGCATTTACTAAACAATTTATTCACAAGACACCTAAATGACCATGAATAACGAACTTATGTTGGCTTCCATGACCTTTTCATTGTGCATAATGTTATGCTTATGCTGCAAAACACATAAGTTCACGATAGTGTCTCACAGAAGGACATCTAGACGAGTATACACGAGTGCAACCCTTATTGGAAACCTAGGATCAAGGTATGCCTTGAGGTTTGTAGAAATTGTTAGGATCTAGCAATCAATCAAGTAACAAGGGGTAGGAACAATGGCATTAATGGTCTTACGGATATACGTTGAGATTTTATAACACATTTATCTCAGAAGGTGATTGTGGTGGCCCGAGAAACTTTTAGTGCAGATAGGGAGGTTCTACCTTCTATTATGGGGCATTCTAGCTTCTGCACTTGGTGTTAATACTTAAGAAGATGTTTGGAAAGGTATAAATGGTCACCCCAGGAGGTAACGAGGGGATGCATATGGTATAACAATTCAAAAGTCTGCCAGTTTCTTCCTTTGATCTCCATTCTAGGTGTGTTTGGGATGATATAGCTAGGACACTATCAATCCTATGACAAAAATAGCGTTCCACACCCAGATTAGCGTAATGCCTAGCTGAGTCAGAGTAATAGTGGTTACATGTTGGGAAGCTAGGAAGACTACCCATGTGAATAAAAATAAAGATTAAGGCATCATCTGAGTATTAATGACATATATACGAAAGGCTCTAAATAAGACTTAGGCAACAATCAACAAAGCTTTATCACAATTACCTATATTGACATACACGTATACGAAGTTCTCACTTAGTTTCTTTAGCAATTAAGAATTCATGCAAAAAGAGGTATTGTCTAACAGCACTTTTACTTAAGAAATGTAATCTTTTAATCACTCCTAACAACTCTTCATTAACAATCGAGCAACGTATGCATTTGGCATGTAGGTATTTGAAACATTCAGTTACACATAGAAATATATGCTCATAGAATGAGGCTCAACAACAATGTAAAGCAAATGCAAGTCTTTAGATACAATAGTAAGGCCTAACTATAAAATTAGAGAGATCATTTAATGCAAAAGAAAAAACCTTAACTCACTATTTAGGAAGGACCTTAACTTTCAAAGTCTCTAAGTTTTGAAAAGAGAATAGTTTAACTGCTTCTAGCACTTTCTATACAGGCCATTGAGTATGTCGTCTCACTCCATTATGGGGCCTGAGGAGCCAATCATACTTTAGCGGCAAGAATGAGCGTAGAGTTAAGAGTTTTCCAATCATTTGAGTTCAAACCAAGTGTACTTTTATAATTTTGATTTAAATCACTGAATGGTCATTATTAAGGTAACACTTAGCTCATCGATGGGAATACAAGTTCATTCAGCCCATACTCTAGGAAATGGTTCATTCATTCAATCAATGAGGTCACTCAAGCCGCTCATAGCTAGGTAAATGCACCAATGTTCCACCAAAACGACGCTTGCACACAAAAGCAGGATGTATATCACATCATCATAAACGCATTCCTAGATAACTATATATAACGAAAGACTCAAGCCACCGCCTGTGGTCGCAGGACCTTGCTTTAATACCATCTGTAACACCCCTAGACCCTAGGGCTAGTGATGTTAACGTTTTCTTAGATTCTAGGACGAAACAGGCAGATTTTCACCTTAACGCTGACCATTTTTGAGGCTTAAAGCCTTACATTAAATCCCTGCAATGAATAGAAGTATAAAAGGACACTGAAATAAGCTCAACGGCTATATGCCGGAGTTCACAACTCTACGAGCCACCTGCATGGAGTATACCAAACAATAATTTGAATGATAAAGAACAAAATAAAAGATACAACTCGACTGATCACACAGTTGGAGTACTGGGATTTACATCCCAAATATAACTAACTTCAGCTAAGAAGACAGCTGGCTAATCAGATGGCTGGCTCCCATGGCCATACAGAGCGACTTCTAAACAATATGCATTATATAAGTCAGAGTACCTTGTATGTACATTTACAACTCTGGGGATACACCATACTTCACTATTTAACTCATAGGTCTACTTCTGTTTGTGCACACATGACACCTTTTTCAAAGCAAACGGATACTCTAACTTGGCATGCATAAGTCGATTTCTACCTATCATCGAAAACCTGGGAAAAGGAAAAATAGAGATGGGATGAGCTACTACACGCTTAGTGACTATTTCTCAACTCCTTAAAAACCAAAACTTTTACAGGAAATAATAATAAGTAGCAATCACACAATGTCTATATACTACTATCATATTAGGAAACAAATGTCCCCAAGGAAACCATCACCTCTAAACTTCACACTAAGCCCCTCAAGCTTGTATCTACGCCCTTAATAACCAAACTTCCTTAATAAGCAAGCATATAAGAAAGCAAAACCACAATGATAGGGTAAAACACTTTTAGACACGTATTCTGGAAACGTAGTGACTTATTTTGCATTCAAAGAATCGTTTAGAATTCAATCTGGGATCCTCAAGACTCATATACTTTTAAAAAGCTCCTAAAATACCCACATTGCTAATAATTCAAACCGTTTTCTTATATATCAGGAAACTATCTTCTTATTCAAGCATAAGATCCCTTAATGTGCTAGCTAGGGGAGATCTGCACTTCCCCTGTGTGAGGTCATCACTCACAACTCACGTTGTCCCTGGGGTATACGTAACATAACATTTGGCCTAAGTAGAGTCGCTCTAATTCGATATTGTCTTTTGTGGAGACAACAGCTCGTGCCTTATCCTGCGTCCAATTCCCCCTCAAGGTTTTACCATGCATCACATATCATCGAACATTACCTTTAGGGGAAACAGCTCATGCCTTATCCTGTATCCAATCTCCACCCTCAAGGTGTTATCACATGTCATCGGACATGACCTTCGTCAGGGTCTTTTAGGGCTCGCACTTATTGGTCTAACTCACTTAGCCTAGCCAATTGCGTAGCACTATCTTAGCCATTAAACACACTAAATTGTTATAATTATTAAAAGAAGTCACTGCCACACACAAGTCTCACCTTTAAGTGAGTCACAAATCACATTTTTTTAATAGTTGCTTACACAGTTAAAACCACACTAGTCTAGCAAAATAACCCATAACCCTATCAATGGTTTGTGGTTCTTTCATTTTCAATCAGAAATTCTCTTAAGATCATGGTGAGTCTACTAACTCGCAATTTAAAACGTGAAGTAACTGGCTAGTATCTAATTCAAATAAGGTTTTGTAATTAAGACTTTTAGTTGCTGATTGGGACTACCGCAAGCGCATGGGTAGTAGTAGTTCTGAGTCTTTCCTATCAGAATATGCTAAGCAAAATTCTAATTTAATTGGTTTTGATTTAATAATTTCTAATTCACTATTTTGAATCAATCAAAGAGAAAATACATCTAGGACTTCTCATAGTTATGAAAGCGTATTAGATCAAAACAACAGTCATTTGCTTTTCTCTAATCGGTTAATCTCGAGGAATTGCAATCTATCAAGAAATTTGGTATGTTCTTTCAAAATCAACCAAATTTGCCTAAACTAAGTAAAAGTCATTTTTTTCAAACTAATTTGCCTTAATTCAAGTTTAATATATTCAATTATAGTCCTCCTAACATGCAAATCTCTCTTTCAAGATGACTCCACGTTAGGTTTAACCAAGCAGTCCAATCAACCAAATGTCGTCTTTCAGTTTTTTATTCGTTTGTTTCAAGTAAGCAAGCAAATTTTGACTAAAAATCCACTCACAACAATACAATTACTTGATAAATGAAATAAAACCAGTTATAAAAATAAGCACAATTCTATAAATTAAAACATGATCCAACTACACTTTCATAAACTACTAAATCCTTATACAAAGGAAAACTACTCAGACATGATTAAGCGATAAACAAAACTAATCAACAATCCGGCGCAATCTGAGAGAAAGGTTCGGCTAAGATGGCCTTCAACTAAGGGCTTCAAACCTCCTCAAAAACCAAACACATACACTCAAGATTGCTCACCAAAACTAAAATCAAACTAGAAATAACAAAATTTGAGAAAGAAAGAAACCAGGCTAAAACTCTAATCTATGCTATGGCCATGTTCTTTATGTGGGTCAATTCTAAAATACCAACCTCAACCCACTTCAACCCACTTTAACTTACTTCAACCCATTTTAACCCACTTTAACCCACTTCAACCCACTACTACTATTTTAACCAAGTTCAATTTATCACATAAAAATAATTCAACCTACTTTAACCCACCTCAACCTACTTCAACCCACCTCAACCTACTTCACCCTTTTACCCACTCCAATTTACCTACAAAAAGAACATAAGCATCCTAACTCTATGCTTTTGGTTGTGTAAAGATTGCTTTCTACTACTGCAGAATGGGGCCTTTTATAGAG